>PVJC01021879.1:6242-27949 GCA_004026665.1 Murina feae | reverse complement strand
CCTTGCTTTCCCACTTCCTGGTGCCCTGGTGCCACTTCCAACTGCCAGCATAGGCAGGCAGTTGCAACAGAACCCTTTGGTTTGCTCTGGTTCCGTGGCTGTTGGCCTCCATCTTGGCTGGGTTAATTTGCATACAGCCGCTCTGATTGGCTGGTGGTAACGGTCACATTTGCATGTTTCGCTTTTATTATAGAAGATTATGCTTACTGTTTATATAAAGGTATAGTCAGTTTCATAACTGATTTTGAAGAATAAAGACCACTTTTAGTTTTATCTTTTAACTTAATATTAAACATATAAGCAGACAGAATTTCTACATATATTTGTTTTCTTCATTATCATGCCACTTACTTCTTGAATCCCTTTTTTTCATTTCTTGTGCTAAAGCAATGTCAAAATGTGCGCAGTGTGCACTCTCACACTGGTTAATTATCCTGCAGACACATTCAGCAGCGAAGACTCTAGTGGCCCACCGGGGATTGGTAAAAGGATGGGATCTGTCCTCACTTCTGGTGGTCAGAACTGAGGCATCATCCCCTTTATCACCTTCTTCTTCTTGCATTGTATCCACACAAGTTATGGCTGTAAAATCTTTATCAAGGAAGAGTACATGTAATCACAATCAATTTGAATATATATATTTATAAAGGAATACAAATGACTTCAAATTTCAGACCAGAATTACCGTTCATCAATCATACATCTTTTAACAATGTAAAGTAATCATGCCTATTAAACAAATATAACAGTGGCATTTAAAGAAATGCTGTTAGAACCAATCTAGGTCAAAGCAAGAAAATTGCCAAATTATATTCAAAATGAAAAACGAAATATGACACTAGATACTAGGATAATAATCAATTCCCTGTGCTAAGGGAATTCTCTAGTAGGGGAGTGTCGTGGACTGTACTGAGTATGCTGTTTTAACACTGTGGCCTTGAATGGTTTTATGAAGGTTCCTGAATCCACTAACAATGTCTGAAAGTATTTGTTAGAATAGACCCATTGCTGTCATTGTAGTCTCACATTGCCCTGATAACCAGAGCCACTGATTGAGTAGTGAATTATTTCCTCTTTATACTGTTAGCTTACTAACTCTAGTTAAAATAAAACTAATGCTATAAAACAAACCAACTTGGTTTTCTTAAGTTATCTTGTATGTCAACATTTTTTTGAGTGTGTTATGATAGATAATAAAGCTATGGCAAAGTCCTGTCTTATGACTGAGAAGTCAACAGAAACTGATGTTTTCCTAATAGGAAGGGACAGGGCTAAACTACAAGGTATAACGAATGGTAGCCCTCGCTGGTTTGGTTCAGTGTATAAGAGCATCGGCCTGAGGACTGAAGGGTCCTGGGTTCGATTCTCCGGGTTGCAGCCTTGGTCCCAGTGGGGGACATGCAGGAGGAAGCCGATCAATGATTCCCTCTCATCATTGATGTCTCTATCTTTCTCTTCCTCCCCTTTCCTCTCTGAAATCTATAAAAATAGTTTTTAAAAAAGGTAGGTGAAATACCAGAAAAATGCAATCAACCTGTTTGCCTACGTACATATACATTTTCTTTTAAAGGAAAGAAGTCCTTGTAAGTTCTTAAGTAGTAGATAGAAGAGAGCATTAAAGGAAATGTGGAAAACAATGATTGAAAAAACAGGTCTAAATCACTGGAAGAGAAGAGGATCATTAAAAATTGCGGTAGACAGTGAAGAATGTAAAAATAAATAAAAATCTCAAGACTTCATGGTATCTTTCTCCCTTTCACATAATTGTAGAGATCAGAGCTACATTAAATTATAAGATTTGAGTAACTGAGTTGAGAGTTACTGAAATATAGTAAGAAGTGGGTTTTAAAGTACAGCAAGCTAAGGTTTGAATCCATCTCTGTGAGTCTTTGGGCAATTACTTAACCTTCCCAAGACTTGATTTCTCTGTGTAAAATGGAATAATATTGCCTATGCATAGGATGATTAAATGGTTAAATAAGATCAAATATGTACAATACCTAAAACAGAATTGGTTTCTATCTTCTTTCTCTAATTTTCTTTTTAAAAATATGTTTTTGTTGATTTTAGAGAGAGGATTTCTTATTCAAAGGATATAAAAGTTTAAAGATTCTAATACACTTTCTCACCAACAATTATACTAGCAAAGATATTGGAAAATAACACTAATTTCAAACACCATTTGAAACTAACATTATTAAGAATACAGAAACTAGCTTGCTCAAATTGTCATAACTGTTGATGAATTTTCTATTATATTGACTCGAGGCAATCCCTAAAATATTTATTGCATGTATGAAAACAAATGATGGGGCTATTATAAGTTAGTTCATCCTTTTAATAGCATAAATAAGGACTCTATGTTTTAGTTTGTTTTACCCAGGGAAGTCATACAAGACAACAACAACAAAAAATAAGCTTATTATGTGTTACACTTAAACTCTAGCACTAGACTCTTCATTTGAAGAAAGCCACAAACATAATCTAATTATTCAGACAAGATTGATAAATTATCACGGGCAAACAACTCTATATAACATTTTTATTTTCAATTTTATGATTTCAATTGGTAGTCACTAGTACTTACCTGCTGATGCAGCAAGTACATCTTTACACAGCTTTAACCAAAAGGAAAGTTTGTCCACTGCCATAGATGTGAGCATGTGATTTAAAGTCTCTTTGATATCATGGCACAATCTCTGATCTGTCTCTTTGTCTAGTAAGGTCAGTAATGCCCCTTCCAGGCCCACTTCTCCGATGTTAGCATCTGACAAGAAGAAAATCGATGATCTAAGTAATACAGAAAACAAAACTGCCATATGAGAAGCACACACATCCAATAGTTATTAAAATATTACATCCTAGTATATTTTAACAAACTAGTGCAAATACTGTGCCTTAACCTACTGAGGTCTATTTTAATTCACTTAGTTTGGTGTTATGCACGGTACTAACAAGTTATTTTTTTGTGCAATGTTATTGAAAGATAAGTCTTTATTGAGAGTTATTAACGTTTTCCTTAAATTAGATAACACTTAACCCAATTAACATTCAATATTTAAGCTTTCCTTATTCTAGTAAGGAAAAGGTTTTAAATTTATTAACATCAGAGTAAAACTCAGACAGAAAATACCTACTGTATAGAGAACAGGGTGTAATTACTATAACTAAGCCATTGAGGAACTAAAGAACACTACTAAATTAATATAAATTACTACACAATATTCTCATTGCAAAGTAATAAAGCATCTCAAGGAGACTTAGAAGCCTTCATCTAGTATCTATTTCCTATAATTCTGGAAATGCTAAAAGACCACTTTTTCTCTTAAAGATTTAACTCACCTAGCATTTATGAAAACATTTATTTTCTAAAGGTTTTTCCACTATTAGACTATTTTAAAAGAGGAATGATTTTTTAAAGTTCAGAAGGAAGTGGTAGGAATGTTTCCAATTAGTGGGTCTAAAGAGACAGAATAACCAATGCAATGTGTGAGTCATGACTGGACCCTAAATTTGGATGGGGTTGATGGGTGTAGGAATGAGTCATAAAAGACTTTTTTTTTAAATAACTGGGGAAGTTTGTGTCAGAAGTATATATTCTATGATGTTACTAAAATCATTGTTAATTTTATTAGGTGTGGAAATGATGTGTGATCTTATAAGAGAATGTCCTTCTTGGAAAATGTAAACTTAGGCATTTTACACAGGTGGCTTGATTTAGGGATGAAAACTGTCATGATGTTTGCAACCTGCTTTGAGATGGTTTGGCAAAAGATTTATATATCTGTGTATATGGAAAGAGAAAAAGATATGAGTGCCAGAAAGTTACTAAGTAGACAAATCTATGTGTTCAATGTACATTTCTTTAAGCTTTTCCATGAGTTTGAAAACTTAAAAAATTTAAAAAAGGAATTAGATATGAATTCTTTACTATAATTTTACTTGCATAGCCAATTCAATCTATAATAATAAAAGAGTAATATGCTAATTAGACCAAATGTCTTCTGGGATGTCCTTCCTGATGAAGCTGGGGCCGAAGGGAAGCCAGCCCAGGTCCCAGGTGCCTGTGGGCAGCTGGAAGAAGGAGCTCGGGTACCGCGGGGTGGGGGTGGGGTGGGGGTGGGGCGGGAAGCCGGTGCTGGCAGCCGAGGAAAGAAGGCCTACTCTTTTGTGCATTGGGCCTCTAGTAATTCTAGGAACATGTACCAGCATATGGACACAATCAAAGCCTAAAGCAACAGATGTAGATAATTTCAACGGTGAATATAAACCAAAAGTCACTTGGGGAGAATATCTCACATCACATAGTTATGAGATTAACATATTTCTGACTAAGGTTAAGTAATTACAGAACAATTTTCAAATGAGTTGTGCAACCTGTCTGATGACTATTAGCATACTAGTTTAGCATACTAGTTGATTAACTCAAGCCAGAGCAAAAGTTTAAATAATAAAACTGTTATTTAAAAAGCACAACATTAGAGTAAACACATTACATATTCGAGAGCTTTAGATATTGGAAAGCTTTGTGAAGTCTGAGACCTAAACCTAAAAGTGTGACAGCACTCTGAAAATATAATCTACTATTTTTGTAGGATGTTTGAATTTTTATGTGTGTTTGGGTTACTTAATTTTAAAATAAAGGGATATATACTTAAAACAAATCTTACTGGCTAATAAATTCTTTAATTCATTTCTCAAATACAGAAAAGGCCTAAAAATCCTTTCATTTGAAGCAGATTCACCTATGGTGAATTTTATTAAATGAGATTTTGGGGAAGAAAGGCGCATATAATAAATTACTTAAGGGCTAAATCCAATTTCAATGGACTACTGTGAAAAAACTTGCTCTAAACCCAAAGGCTCTCAAACTTCAGAATACATTAACACAGGAACTATAAAAACACCAAAAACAGATTGCTGGGCCTATTCCCAGATTTTTGCTTTAGCAGATATGGGTTGGACCAATAGTCTGCATTTCTGACAAGTTCCCAGGTGAAGTGGATATTGCTGGTTTGGGGCCTAAGTTTGAGAACCACTGTTCTAAATCAGTAACATCACTGGTTGGAATGATAATCTTTTGAGCAATTGTCTCTCGTAGTAGGTTAAGACATTATATATTCACTTTCAAATTTTGTTTCAAAAATTCATGTTTACACATAAGATTTAAGATTAAAACTATCATTTGAGTTGGAGACAATGTTGATAAAAAGAATTACCTGGAGTCAACTCTTCTCTGCTATCCTTAGCAAGTGTAACAGCATGTTCTGAAACTTCAGCTGCCTCTCTCTGCACAAGCTGACGTAAACAAGCCAGTACTGCTCTTCTCAGTAACAAATAGGGACTGCAAAGATTTACCTGGAAAATACCATGTGGGAACTGAAAGAGCTGAAATTCTTGCTAGCACTCAGTAAATCTAATAGATATTTACTGGACCCCTCCTCATTCTGTCCAGCCCATCAGTGGGCTGGATGCAACTTATTAATGAAATACACAGACATTCAAATATTCTAGTGTATTTTTTAATTGTTTAAAGTACTACATATGCCTCCTTTTGCCCCGATTGACCCCTTCTCAGCCACTCCCACCTTCCAGGACAAGCCCCCCCCCCCACCCCCCAACCCAGTGTCTGTGTCCATTGGTTATGCTAATATGCATGCATACAAGTCCTTTGGTTGATCTCTTACCCCCCTCTAGTATGTATTTTTTATTATATAACTTATAAATAACTTAAGGAGTATCACATGTACTTGATTATGCAATATTCATAAACAAATCCAAGCAGAAGCCTCTTCACAATGTTAGAAGACATAACATTTATGTTAGCAAAAAGTTTTGAGATAAAAAATATAATTGAGAAATAAATTACTGGCAGTTTATACATTTGTGCTCATGCAACTATAATTTTTTATTATTCTCTAAGTAAAATTTACACAAATCTATATAAGCAATATAATATACTGGTTAAAATGGAGACTCTGGAGTCAAACTGTCTCAGTTTGAATCCTAGGTCTACCTCTTAACTAGCTGTGTGACCTTGGGCAAATTATTTAACCTATCTGTTCCTTAATTTCCTCACTTGTAAAATGGAGATAACACTATCCCCATCTAACAAGGATGTTGTGAAGTTAACACAAACAAACATGCGAAAGTGCTTAGCACAAGACCTGGCAAATAGTAAATGCTCAATAAATATTAGTTATTATTATTTTAATGTTTTTATTGATTTTAGAAAGAGAGGAGGGAAGAGGGAGAGATAGAAACATCCATGAGAAACATCAACATGGATTGGCTGCTCCTGCACAACCCCCTGCTGGGGATCGAGCCGGCAAACTAGGCATGTGCCCAGACTGGGAATTGAACTAGCAACCTCCTGGTGATACAGGGGATGATGCTCAACCACTGAGCACCACCGGCCAGGTGAAGGTTAGTTATTATTAAAGCAAGTCTCTATCAATAGTATTTTATTCAGGGTAAGTGAATGCATTTTAAAATAAAGGCAGAACGAGTTTTACTCAGAAAACATATTCACTAAAAATGCTCTCTAGAGATAAATATAATGGATAGCAAAACATATATATGTATATCTACTTGTATATGGACCTACATATATGTACATAGGTATGTATATATCTTAAAGATATAGAATATTTCTGCTCAGAATGACAGACCCAATACATATTCATTTTACTTAGAAGTATTTAAACAATGCTAATCTCAATAGGTTGTGTAAAGGATATGGTAAATTATATGACAGGTGATACCTTAAATGAGAAAAAAAAATCAAAGGTTTCTGGATACAAATTCTTACTCAGTGATTTCATAAGTAGAATAAAGTGTAGATTTTTTGAAATTTGTTTTAAACATGGCAGTAAAGACCAGTTTGGTATCATTTAAGACAATAAATACATGTGTCTTATAATAGTAACTTTCCAAGTAAAATTTAAGAAATAATGGCATAATTCTTATAGTGATCTTTAGAGCTGGTGTGTATGGGAAAAAAGGCCTGACGTAGGTAAGTTTACTGAAAATGGCAGAGTAATTCTGAGTAAAAGAGTAGGTGTTGGAACCTGGCTTTTTGATATATAAGAAGAAACATGCAAAGAAAGCTAAATCCTAATTTTATCAGAAGCTAAAAGATAGAAAAAGTTTGTAAATATATAATCAGGGAAACATATGGACAGGAATTGCTTTATAAACATATTCTATTATATCCTCAAGCCATATCATGAACTCAAAAGTGGAGAGAGGAATGTTATTCACAAAGACCAAGGTAATGTCATTCCAGTCATGTTTAAGAACTCTGTTGTTAAAAACTAGTACAAAGAATAACAGAGTAGTTAAAATGTAAAAATGTTAAGTTTGTTCAAATTATGGCTATATTTAATAACAATAACAGAAAAGCACTCTACAAGACAATTTTAAAGAAAAGTTAATGAAACTACTAGTTATTTTAATTGGAGTTTTACAAGCATGTAATACAAGACAGATGCAGCATTATTCAGGCTGGCCAAATAATTTTTTAGAAAAAGCATGCTTAAAAGTACTCTTTATTCGTTTGGTAGAAAAAAAGATTGAAGGCTGCCACACAAAGCAAAATGGGATGCTTAGTATCTCCATGTCATTCTCCAGCATTTATAATGGGAAGAGTAATAGAGTGAGTTAAGGCAAACAGACCAAACAGGCAAAATACAGAAATTATATCAAATTATAATTACAATTCTTTTCTGAAATGAATACATAAAATCAAAATGATGTAAAATTAAGTGCAAGGAGTGAATATACCAGCTGGAGAAGGTTAGGGAGGATTTTTTTACACTGGTATTAAATAAATATCATGTAACATGCTATACATACTGGATTTTGCATTAATGGTTAGTTTAAACAGAGATGCAGAGGAAAATAAAAACATAAACATCTACAACAAAAAAAATGACAAAGAAACAGCACTGCAAACCTCAAAAAAGTTAGGAATTGAGGGTCAGGGACCTACCAACACAGAATTATCCAACAAGATCTCCTGCACAAAAACAAATGACAGACAAGTCAAGACAAAACTAAAAGATAAATGCTATGATGACTTTGATAACAGTCAGCTAAGAATTAAAATACATATGTTGATAGAGCTCTATCGTTAAAACTGGTTTAGCTTCAGCTTTAAAAATATGCCATAAATATTTCATTTTCCCACTTAAAATGTGAATTGAGCTAAGATTTTGAAAATAGTCAATTTAAGATGCAAAGATAAAAAATATAAAATAATTAAAAATGTACATGTATAATTAGGTGGGGTTTTTTTTGATCTCTAATTAAGCTGCAGTAACAAAACCAGACCAAGTAGACATGAGTATGACAGGAGTGATCTGGATTGCATTCACATGAACAGGTGTCTGGCAAGGGACAGAGATAATGGTTTATCTCATCACAAGTTAATTATAGATTTTTTTACCCCTAGAAGCCAAATTTTAAAACAGAGTACTCAGAATTGCTAGTGTTGCTAAGGTTAAGATCAGAATAAAAGTTAAACAGCATGCAGTTAGAATAAAGTCCTTTACACTAAGATTTTTTAAAAAAAATCTGTATTGTTAAAGGTATTACATATGTTTCCTTTTTCCTCCATAAGATTTTTTCTTAATGATGAAAGGGATTCTGAATATTCAGGGAGTTTCAATTAATAAGAAAACACTTCATGCTAAATAATTAAATTCTTTGTAGAAAAGAAAATCTGATCATAAAGTTGTTAAAACAGGAAAGCAAAAGCAATTTCCTTACTACAGGGAATATTGTAAAATATAACACTAAATTCAATCAAATAAATTTAGAATAAAAATATTAAGACACAAAATTAATATACTATAGTGACAGCGATTTTTAATATGATTTCTGTATAAGAAAAAAACATCATTTTACAGCTTAAATATTATGACTAACACGAATAAGATTTGTAATTGTGACTTCTGATTTTCTCAATTGCTCTGAATGTAGCCACAAGGAAAATCTAATAATAATCTCTATCTTCTTTATATGTATGTAACCTTTCTTGTCTAGTAAAAGAATAATGAGTTTGATGAGTTTGAACTTTATTTAATAAATGAATTCAGGTAAAGTTAAAGAAGACTGAAGAGGCTATTAGTGGAAATATCCTACTACAATTTAAAAAGAAAAAAAATGGCAGTACCATTATACTTGAACTAGGGGCCTGGTGCACAAAAATTTGTGTACTCAGGAGGTCCCTCAGCCTGACCTGTGCCCTCTCGCAGTCTGGGACCCCTCTGGGGATGTCCACCTGCTGGTGTGCCTGGTCAGCCTGGGTGAGGGGCTGATGGCTGTTTGTAGGCTGCCCAAGCCCCCCAGTGTGGACCCTCACCCCATTGGGGTATGGCCAGCGGGGGTGCGGGCCTAAGGGCCGTTTTCAGGCTTTCAGGCTGCTCACAGTCCCTTCAGGTTTTGGTCCCCTACTGGGGTACCTGGTCAGCCTGGGTAAGGGGCTGATGGCTGTTTGCAGGCTGGCCAAGCCCCCCAGTGGGGTCCCACACCCCGATGGGGTGTGGCCAGCATGGGTGATGAACTGAGGGCTGTTTTCAGGCTTTCAGGCTGCCCACAGCTCCCATTGACTCAATGTCCCAGCAAGGCTGGCTGGAAGCAGGTTTCTGGGGTTTATCTTCTATAATTGATACATTGTTCCTTTAAGCTGAGGCCTAGGCAGGTAACGAAGCCTCCTGTCTGCTTCAGCTCAAGGCTTCTATAATTGAGACAATGTTGCAAATACGTTGTTGCCTGGAGCCGGGAGAAGCCCAGCCGGCAAACAGTTTTACTCCTGCTGCAACGGAAGCTGCCTGTTTACTCTAGCAGCTCTGTGACTGCTGGCCTCCATCTTGGCTGGGTTAATTTGCATGCAGTTGCTCTGATTGGCTGGTGGGCGTGGCTTAGTTGTCCCAAAGAAACGGACAATTTCAATATTACGCTTTTATTAGATTAGATGGAGAAAGAAAGTTATATCAACTTGTACTAGTAAAACAGTGGATATTTTTCAATAATTGGTTTTGGCAATGGTTCTCTAAATATAAAAGCAATATTCCTGGAGAAAGTCATTGAGAAGTGAAGGTAAAATCCTTTTCCACTAACTGCTGTTTTCTCTAATACATGTTTGGTTCCAAACAGGAACCAAAGTTTCCACCAGGGAAGTCAGTCATATCCTCTTTTTAAGAATCCAATATAATAAAAGAGTTATATGCAAATTGACCATCACCTGAGACACCTAAGCCATGCCCACCAGCCAAGCCACGCCTCCCAGCCAATCAGAGCAAATTAACCCAGCCAAAATGGAGGCCAGCAGCCACAGAGCTAGAGCAAACTGGAGGCTTCTGTTGCAACTGCCTGCCTAGGCTGGCTGAGCCTCTGCTCACGGCCACGCCCACCAGCCAATCAGAGCGGCTGTATGCAAATTAACTCAGCCAAGATGGAGGCCAGCAGCTATGGAGCTAGAGCAAACCAGAGGCTTCCGTTGCAACTGCCTGCCTAGGCTGGCTGAGCCTCTGGTCACGATAACAATGTTTCAATTATAGAAGCCACGGAGCTGAAACAAACAGGAGGTTTTGTTACCTGTCTATTCCTCAGCTTAAAGCAACAGTGTTTCAAGTATCTAAACCAATAAAAGCATAATATTGAAATTGACCGTTTCTTTGGGACACCTAAGCCACGCCCACCAGCCAATCAGAGTGGCTGTATGCAAATTAACCCAGCCAAGATAGAGGTTGGCAGGGTGGCTCTGCACTGGGAGCCTCTGAGGCTGGCACGCTGGGTGTGTCAGCGCAGTGTGGGGGAGGGGCGCCGGCTTGGGACCTCTGCAGGGCATGTGGAGCACGGGGGACTCTGCAGGGTGTGCAGGAGCAGCCGTCCTGGGTCTGCTGCATGGCTCCGCCCTGGGGGCCTCCTCGGGGTGTGGGGGATCACCCGCTCAGGGTCTGCTGCCTTCGTCCACCCCCCGGGGGCCTCCACAGGACGTGCGGGAGTGTCTGCTGCACAGTGCAGGCATTCAAAGCCAGTCTGCTGCCCGGCTCCACCCCGGGTGTGTTTGCTTGGCAGCAGGGCCCCACTGAGGGAACCTGCACCAGTGTCCACTCCTGGCTCGCCACCCAGCTCTGCGCCAGGTGTGTCCCCTCAGCGGTGGGGGCCCACCAGGCGTGTGAGATCGTGGGCCCTCGGGTGGGAAACGTCCAGACCTGCACTCACCAGCCCTCCCACCCCCCAGTGCACGAACCCTGAAGGGCCTGTGGGCAGCCTGAAAATGTCCCTCAGCCCCTCACCCAGGCTGGCCAGGCACGCCAGCAGGTGGACATCCCCCCTGAGGTGTCCCAGACTGCAAGAGGGCACAGGCCAGGCTGAGGGACCCCTCCCCCCCGAGTGCACAAATTTTTGTGCACTGGGCCCCTAGTCTTACATAATTATGATCAAAATCAATATGAAGATAACATAATCTATGTTTAAGGTATATACTAAGAAAATAAAAACAACTGCTACTTAATAATTGGTTATTAGGTGCCTGAGACATGCACTTTTATAGGCGGCATCTTATGTAATTGTATTTTACAGACAAGGGAGCTGAGGCTGGAGGAGGTTACAGGGTGTTCCTAAAGCCGCCTAATGAGGAAATGGCAGAGCTAGGAGCTATTAACCACAAAGTCAGTCTGAAATAATGAAATGAGGGCTGGTCAAGAAGTTCAGGAATCTGGATCCTACACTGAGAGTCTAGTCAAATTATTTGAATTTTTGGTCCTCAGTGTATCTTTTTATTGAGAACACTGGTTTTAACAATGACTGAGGCTCTTTTAAGTCTGAAATGCTGCATATTTTGCCTCAAGCTTGAAAATGAAAGGTCTATCTACATAAAGTAATAATTCTCAGCTGTCATGTTACTAATGGGAGTGTACTATGAACACTACAGGGGCAGAAAAAGTTTTCATTCCAAATGTAATAACTTTTGAGGCAAGTCCAGACAGAAACTGATGGTGTTCAAGGTAAATCTTAAAACCACTGAGATTATGAAGCACTTCTATATTCATTAGACACAGTAGAACCAAGACATTGATGCATATGCTGCTAGACTATTAAGGAAAAATATATGTGCCCATCAGGGATGGAAAGAACTGTGTATGTAATAATTTGGAATAGAGATAGAAGGAGAGGAAAAAAATTTTCCATGTCCTATAGTATTTATATAGTACCTGGGATATTTATGCCATACAATATATGATTTTTGATTAATAAATAAATATTCAAAACATTAAGTTCAACATTAATGGGAGAAAAACAAATCCAAATGAGATTTAAGATGTGATTATATAAAAATTGGCCCCTCACTTTCTCCAAAAGGACTAGAACTGAGGGAAAATTGCTATTGTACACGGTCTGGAGAATAATTAAAATAAATCTAAGTTTCCAATAAAAGAAACTAAAAAACTCATTTATAATTTTATACTCACACAGAGGCAGCTGACCAGGCTAGACAAGTTGACATGTCGTGGAGCAAACATATGAAGCTGCTGAAGGCAAGAGATGGCCTGAGCTTGAACAAGGCAGTCTGGGTTATCCTGCATCACTGCACAACCCAACAGACAGGATGTCCTTAAGGTAGAAACTGAAGTACTGTTACCTAAAATGAACGCAGAAAGTTTTTAATAATTGGCCTATAAATCATTACTCTTTTTTCAATTTTAAATTTAAGAATTTGTGAAGTAAATTTCTCCTACAAAAGCAGGAATAATCCAGCTGAAAGATTTTTAGATGATTATTAGTTATTCTTAATCTGAAAGGTTTTTGGCAACACAAGTCATTAGGTAAAAAAAACAACTAAAACTATCTGTAGATTACACCAAATTTTCATGAAAAGTGGAATTAGAAATTGTTAATAAATTTAGCCCTACTTATATTAGTTGAGAGTTGCTTTCATTATATTCACATCATATATTGTGCATTTGAACAGATCAGAATATCTGAGTTTTCAGATGCAGTCATTTATTTCTTAAAAGAGATCAAGAGTTCTTTAAAATACTCTACTTCATGTCTGTCATTTTAATTGTTAAGAGAAGCATTTTTAGGACATACCAAATCTTTCTAAATATGTACTTGTTGTCTTTTTAAGGTAAGATTACCAGACTGAATGGCATTTATTTATTAGCAAGATAGAATACTGAGCACCTACTACGTGCCAATAACAAAGGCTTTTCAACTTTCGCTTCACTTGATAAAGAAGAAAACCAAAGCCCCAGAGATGTAAGAATTTCCCCAAGGTCACCCAATTAAGTAGTGGTAG
Source organism: Murina feae (assembly GCA_004026665.1). NCBI lineage: Eukaryota > Metazoa > Chordata > Mammalia > Chiroptera > Vespertilionidae > Murina > Murina feae. Next base: position 14,637 of record PVJC01021879.1, on the reverse strand, counting down.
AGCTTAAAGTAAGTATCATAGTGTCTGTTATTTTTCTATCATGCCATCATCCAGGATTCAGTCTTCCCAAGAGTATTCTCAACATTCTGCCAATATATATACCTGAATAGAATATTCTGTTAAACTTCACTTTAATGACAAGTATTTGAGTCAGTCATAGAAACTAAACTAATTTTTATATGTGTATTTTTCATGTAAAACATCCAAAAAACAGTTATGCATACCTTGTAGCTCTGGACCTAATGTAGTAATAAGGGCATTCAAACAACGACCGAGACTTTGGTGGACTTCAGCATGAGTAGGAGGCACATTTAACAACAATATTATAATAAGAGAAAGGGTAGGTTCCACGTGCATATAATAGAGTGGGCCCGCAGAATCAATGATCAGTGACAGAGAGTGTAGGGCCCAGGTCTGTGAAGACAGAAAAAAAAAATTTTAAATGTTACAGCAGCATTAAGAAACATAAAAAATAATGAATTATTCTTTCGTTGAAGCAAGTGATAAAGTAATGGCAAAGTATTTGTATGCTACTTCTAACTTGGAAAGAGAAATGAAGAATTTTAAAAGTTTAAGAAAATCTTTCTTTAAATACCCAGTAAAAAACAGCTGAGAGTCAATAATCTAATTTAGAATGGTATATTTAGATAAATCTCAGCACTAAGAATTCCCAGACAATGTTTGATTCTTTAGCTAACAGCTCAAGCTAAATCTATTTTGTTGAAAATTGTTTATTGTTTAATCTATATAGAGAATGAAAATTCAAGTTTGTAAAAGATTCAACAAAATCTACAACTACATGTCATATGAACAAATCTCCCAAAAACAATGTTGAAGAAAGCCAGACATAAAAAAGCACATACCATATGACTCCACTGATATAAAATATATAAAAGCAGGTAAAACTAACATGTGCTGCTGCCAATTAGGATAATGGTTATCCTTGGTAGGACAGGTAGTAACTAGAAAAGAACACGAGGACAGTGTTTGGGGTACTGATAATGTTCTATTTATTAATCTAGGAGGTGGACACATTGTATTCAGTTTGAGACTTGATTCACAGAGATGAACACTATGACAGGTACACTTTTATAAATATATTTATAAAATAAATATATTTGTAAATAAATCAATATATACTTATATATTAAACAAAGAGACAAATAAAATGCCCTCAAGCCAAATCTAGTCTGCCACCTGTTTTATAAATGAAGTTTTATTGAAACACAATTATGGCCTTAGCCAGTTTGGCTGAGTGGATAGAACATTGAGACTGAAGGGTCTCAGGTTCAATTCTGGTCAAGGACACATGCCTGGGTTGCGGGTTCAATCCCTAGTGGGGGGGCATGCAGGAGGCAGCCAATCAATGATTTTCTCTCATCATTGGTGTTTTTATCTCTCTCCCCCACCTCCCTTCTTCTCTGAAATTAAAAAACAAAAAAACCCATTAAAAACAAAAAGATATGCTCCTTCATTTATACACTAGGGGCCCAGTGCACAATATTCGTGCACTGGTGGAGGGGGATCCTCAGCCCAGCCTGCCCTCTCTCACATATTGGGAGCCCTCAGGGGATGTCCTACTAACAGCTTAGGCCTGCTCTCTACTCCCCTTGTGGTGTGGGCCTAAGCCGCAGTCTGGCCTCCCTTTGTGGGAGGCAACCAGGCTAGTCAGGGGAAGCCACCAGCCCCATTACCCCACTGCTGCAGCCACTGCCAGTCACCACAGCCACCAAGGTGTTTTCATCAACACGGACTCCAGTCCCTTCACCATGAAGAAATGACAACTTTCTTTAGTCATTTTCAAGATGTGTCTTTCATAGGATATGACATTTCTTTCTTTCTTTTTTTATCCTCACCTGAGGATATGTTTCCATTGATTTTTAGAGAATGTGGAAGAGAAGGGAAAAACAGAGAGAAACATCGAAGTGAGAGGAACACTTTGATTGGTTGCCTCCTGCATATGCCCTGACCTGGGTCGCAGCCAGGGAGGAGTCTGCAACCTATGTACATGCCCTTGGTCAGAATTGAACCCAGACCATGCAATCAGCAGGCCCAGGCATTATGCACTGAGCCAAACCGGCTAGGACAGAATATGACATTTCTTAGCCCTCCAGCAGTGGACCTTCATTTTTTTTCTCCAGGAGTGTGGTGGAAAAACCCTAGATCGCCTTTTTGGATTCTCATTACCAAAGTTACTAAGAATATTACCAGTGGCATACAGGGAGCTTAGCTAATGAGCGGTAAGAAAAGGTGTTTTCTCTGTAGTTCACTCTGATTACCGGCTCTACCCCTGCCCCTCTAAACCCAGCTCCACCCCTGCCCAGGCCAACAACCTCTGGCCCAGGATGCAGGCCTGGGCAGGGGACCCCCAAGCTTCTCCGATCGCCAGCTTCACAGAGCCTAGGCCTCTGCAGTCACCAGCTCTGATCCTGCCCCCTGCCATCGCCAGCTCTGCCCTTATCCCACTGGCAGCCTCTGGCCAAGGCCACAGGCCTGGGCAGGGGACCCCCAGAGCCCTGCTATGCCGGCTCCACCAGTGCTCAGACCCTTGTGATCTCCAGCCTTGCCCTGCCCAGGACTTATGCCAAGGTAGGGCACCTCACACCCCTCTGATCACCAGCTCTGCCTTTACCCATGCCTGGGGCCTCTGGTGAAGGCATCTGATCTGGGAAGGGGATCCCCAGCCCCCTCTGATCGCCTGTTCTGCTCCTCGGGCCCCCCGCCTCCCCTGCCACCTGCCTGGCTAACAGGCCTGACCACTTTAGTAGCAGGGCTGAGCCGGACTGGGCACCGCCATCTTGTGGCTATGGGGGCGGCCATCTTTGTGACAGAGTGATGCCTAATTTGCATATTACTTTTATTAGATAGAATGTGGTATGGGTGCCTCCATCTTGTGGCTATGGGGCAGCCATCTTGTGGCTATGGGGGTGGTCATCTTGTGGCTATGGGGGAAGCCATATTGTGGCTATGGGGATGGCCATCTTGTGGCCATGGGGGTGACCATCTGTGGCTATGGGCACTGCCACCTTGTGTCCATGGGGAGGCCATCTTGTGTCCATTGGGGCGGCATCTTTATGACAGTGTGATGCCTAATTTGCATATTACTCTTTTATTAGATAGAATGTGGTATGGGTGCCTCCGTCTTGTGGCTATAGGGGTGGCCATCTTTGTCACGGAGTGACACCTAATTTTCATATTACTCTTTTATTAGATACGATTTTTTATGGCTGCTTTCCTGCTACAATGGCAGAATTGAGCAGTGGCAGAGACCATATGACTAAATAGTTTACTATTTGACTCTTTATAGAATAAACTTGCCAATTCTGGTTTAAATAAAACAAGTCTGGTCATATATCGATAACCACTGAAGTTGGATAATGGGTATAATAGATTCCTTATAGAATACTCTCAACTTTTATGTATGTTTGAATTTTCCAAAATAGGAAGTATATAAAAAGTTCTTCCTTCAGGAAACCAATTTAGAAAATTCTACTGCTTTTATCAACAGATTCATAAAAAAGTATATAGTATTTTATCAGTAAATGCTATAAAATGAAATTCTGTTAAATGAGAGAGCTGCAATCAAGAAGAATCAGATTTGATGACACTGGAAGCCATGTAAAGAAGCACTTAAGTTAATCAACAAAAAGTATTCAATATAAAAGTATGCACATTCAGAACAGGCTTCCTGAATAAGAAGAGGAATATAATAAATAGAAGCAAAAAGTACTGTACTAAAAGGAGGGTTAAAGAATGAAACATCTCAACTTAATCAAGTTCTAGATGATGTGATGAGACTATTAATATAGTAATTCCAAGAATGAAATCTTATTGTGGCTGAGGGATATGAAGTTTAATCCAAGTTAAAATTTTTGGATTGTCATATAGGAATAAGGAGAAGAGTAACAGGGAAAACAGAAGTGCAGATATGAGAATGTCATGTGTGGGATAAAGGTATGTAGATCATCTATAGGAGAATACCAGTACTTTGGTAAGGAGAGAGAAGATTCCTAGGTCAGCTGATGAAACTTGAGTGAGAAGTTGACTTAAACAATAAGCGGTTTTGCAGCTTTTCAGTAGGGAAGTGGCAAGATGAAAGACTTTCAGGAAAACAAATTTGACTTCATATCTAGGGAGAGTTGAAAAGAAGCTAAAAGTAAAATGACCAGGTAGGAGGCTTCTATCTATCTATCTATCTATCTATCTATCTATCTATCTATCTATCTATCTATCATCTAACTATCTAAAATAAAAGGCTAATATGCAAACTGACCAAATGGCAGAATGACTGACCGCTATGATGTGCACTGACCATCAAGTGGCAGATGCTCAATGCAGGAACTGCCTCCTGGTGGTCAGTGCACTCCCCCTATTGGAGCTCAGCCAGAAGCTGGGCTCACGGCTGGCAAGAGCAGCAACAGTGGTGGGAAACACTCCTGCCTCCGTGGCAGTCCTAACGATGTCCTGTCTGACTGCCACTTTAGGCCCTCTCCCCCTAGGATCCTGGACTGTGAGAGGGAGCAGGCCAGGCTGAAGGACCTCCCCCCTGCTAAGTTCATGAATGTTGTGCACCGGGCCTCTAGTTTAATCTAATAAAAGAGTAATATGCAAATTAACATCATTCCAAGACACCTAAGCCACACCCACCAGCCAATCAGAGCAGCCATATGCAAATTAACCCAGGCAAGATGGTGGCCAGCAGCCACCAAGCTAGAGGCAATAGGAGGCCTAGGTTGCAACAGCAATGGAGTTGACACTGCCTGCCTAGGCTGGCCTGGCCTCTGCTCAAGACAACAATGTTTCAATTAAAGAAGATAAATAAACCACAGACACCTGATTCCAGCCAGCCTCACTGGGATGCTGGGTCAATTGGAGCTGTGGGCAGCCTGAAAACGGCCCTCAGACCCTCACCCAGGCTGGCCACACCCCAATGGGCTGAGGGTCCACACTGGGAGGCTTGGCCAGACTGCAAACAGACATCGGCCCCTCACCCAGGCTGGCCAGGCACACCAGCAGGTGGACATCCCCAGAGGGGTCCCAGACTGCGAGAGGGCACAGGCCAGGCTGAGGGATCCTCCTGAGTGAACAAACAAGTTCACAAATGTTGTGCACCGGGCCTCTAGTGTATATATAAAAGCCTAAGTGACCAGCTGACCAGTAGCTATGATATGCATTGACCACCAGGGGGCAGATGCTCAATGCAGGATTAGAAACCACAGGCATGGAAATATGGAACAGAATGATGAATCTCAGAGGGATGGGGGTAGGCGGGAGGGCTGGAAGAGATCAACCAAAGATCTTATATGCATACTAGGCCCCTTGGCTGGTCTGTGCCCTTTCACAATCTGGACCCCTTAGGGGATGTCAGAGAGCTGGTTTTGGCCTGATCTCCACAGGCCAAGCTGAGGGACCCCACTTACTGCACAAATCCACACAATAGGCCTCTAGTAGTAAATAAAGACACACAGGAGCCTTGGCTGGATTGCTCAGCTGGATGGAGTATCATCCAATGTGCCAAGGTTGCAGGTTTGATTCCTGGTCAGGGTGCATTCAGGAGGCAACCAATGATCCATCAATAGATGGAACAAGTCAATGTTTCTCTTTCCCTCCCTCCCCGCCCCACCCTGTCTCTTTCAAATCTAATCTAATAAAAGAGTAATATGCAAATTGACCCTCACTCTGTTATACCCACCAGCCACGCCCACCAAACAATCAGGAGCAAATATGCAAATTAACTCAATTAAGATGGAGGAAGCCACAGAGCTGGAGTTGACCCGGGCAATGGAGGAAGACAGAGCCCTACGGGCCCTGAGCTCTACTCAAGGCTACAAAGTTTCAATTATAGAAGATAAACAAAACCCAGACACCTGCCAGGCTGGGACCTTGGGTTGCCCCTGGCAACCCAGGCTTCGAGCTGGGAGGTGGGGGGGAGGAACCAAGGCAACAAAGTTTCAATTATAGAAGTTAAATAAATCCCAGATGCCTGCTTCCAGCCAGGAACCCAATAGGGACCCAAACCCTGAAGAGGCTGTGGGCAGTCTGAAACGGCCATCAGCTCCTCACCTAAGCTGGCCAGGCACGCCAGGAGGTGGACATCCCCCAAGGGGTCCCAGACCATGAGAGGGCACAGGCTGGGCTGAGGGACCCCCCCCCACCCGAGTGCACAAATTTTTGTGCACCGGGCCTCTAGTCAATAAATAAAAAAAAGGGGAGCAAAAGAATATAAAGAGTAATAATCATTCAAGATTTGATTAAAATATCAGGAAAATGATGATTAGAACAGAATTGGGTAAGCTATGTACAACAATATGGTAAAGTGGTTAAGAACATGGATTTGGAAAAGGAGAAACCAAGATGTCGGCATAGGTAAACACCTGGAATTGCTGACTCACACAACCATTTCAAAACCACAATGAAAAAAAAAAACAGACACCCACAGGAAGGCTGGCTGAGTGGAAATTCTACAACTAGAAAGAGACTGAGACTCAGAGGAGGTGCAGAAGTAAAGTGCAGAGGTACAGAGGTGCGTGGAAATGGCTGGCAACTGAGGACGTGGTTCTCTTTTTCAATCCAGGGGCAGTCACAAGCTCCCGATGACTCTGAACTCCAGTTCTGGGCGTGTTTCTGGGGACACAGACTCATATGGGGAGAATCTGGACTGTCTGGCACCAGGAGGAACTCCACAGCGGTTTTCTCTTGGCGGTGCCGAGGGACACTGAGACCTGGTGCCTTTTAGGGCAGGGCTGAGAATCAGCCATAGCTGTTTGCTCCGACCTGTTGATTCCCCGAGACCCCGCCCCGCCCAAGCTGTGTACAGAGGTTTTTGCATATAAAAGACTGGGTAGCCTCAGGCAGAAGCTAAAACAGCATCTCCTTGGAGATCCAAGAGCCAGTGTACCCAGTGGTCAGAGTGGGACCACCCAGATTACAACTCCTCAGATTACAACTCCTCAGATCCAAAAGGGACACACTCAGGGGGCAGACTCAGTGGGCACCAAAGCCCCACTGAAGCAAGTCTCGCCCCTAATGGTGTCTCCAGCACAGAAGTTTTCCCACCGTAGACACAGCTGATTCTCACAGCCAAGTGGCCTGGAGGTCAATTCCTCCCAGTGATACCAACAACAATCAAGGCTTAACTATAACAGGACTGTGCACAAAGCCTACAAAGGAGTGCACCAAGAGTGTCCACCTCAGGTAACTGAGGAGGCCGAGCCACTTGGCCCTATAGGACACCTAGCACAGAAAGCCACTCTGTCAACACAGGGAAGCTGCCAAAATGCGGACACAAAGAAACAGGTCACAAATGACAGAAATGGAGGAAAGCAAACGACTGGATATAGAGTTTAAAACCATGGTTATAAGGTTTTTCAAGAATTTTCTAGAGACTGCTGATAAATTTAGTGAGACACTTGAGGATATGAAAAAGGACCAATTAGAAATTAAGCATACGCTGACTGAAATAAAGAATAATATACAGAGATCCAACAGCAGACTAGAAGATCGCAAGAATCAAGTCAAAGATTTGAAATACGAAGAAGCGAAAAACAGCCAACTGGAAAAGCAAAAAGCAAAAAGAATCCAAAAATATGAAGATAATGTAAGGAGCCTCTAGAACAACTTCAAGCGTACCAACATCAGAATTATAGGGGTGCCAGAAGAAGAGAGAGAGCAAGATATTGAAAACCTATTTGAAGAAATAATGACAGAAAACTTCCCCCACCTGGTGAAAGAAATGGACTTACAAATCCAGGAAGCATAGAGGATCCCAAACAAAAGGAATCCAAGGAGGACCACACCAAGACACATCATAATTAAAGTGCCAAGGGCAAAAAGAGAGAATCTTAAAAGCAGCAAGAGAAAAGTAGTCAGTTACCTACAAGGGGACACCCATACGACTGTCAGCTGATTTCTCAACAGAAACTTTGCAGGCCAGAAGGGAGTGGCAAGAAATATTCAAAGTGATGAATAGCAAGAACCTACAGCCAAAATTACTTTACCCAGCAAAGCTATCGTTCAGAATTGAAGGTCAGAGTTTCACAGACAAGAAAAAGCTAAAGGAGTTCATCACCACCCAACCAGTATAATATGAAATGCTGAAAGGTATCCTTTGAGAAGAGGAAGAAGAAGAAAAAGTAAAGATAAAAATTATAAACAACAAATACGTATCTATCAACAAGTGAACCTAAAAATCAAGTGAATAAAAAAGTCTGATGAACAGAATAAACTGGTGAATAGAATAGAATCAGAGGCACAGAAAGGGAGTGGACTGACAATTCTCAGGGGGAAAGGGGTGTTGGGGCTGCAGGAAGAGACTGGACAAAATTCGTACACCTATGGATGAGGACAGTGGGGGGGGGTAAAGGCAGAAGGGGGGGATGGGAACTGAGAGGAGGGG
>PVJC01021878.1:0-27843 GCA_004026665.1 Murina feae | reverse complement strand
TCCCTCACAACTGTCCTCCCCCCTAGGCCGGGTCCCTGGCGCTTCCTTCCCAAGCGGGAGCAGCACCAGCCAAGTGGCAGGGAGAGGGGGGCCTTTCCGCCCTGCAAGCCAAGTCCCCACGTGCGCCTCCTTCCCCAGCGGCTCTGATCCCCAGCGGCTCTTAGCCAAAGCGGAGCTCAAAACTGCTGGGGTGTGGGGCCTTTCCGCCCCGCAGGCCACGTCCTCCGCGCCTCCTTCCCCAGCGGCTCTGAGCTCAGCGGCTCAGCCGAAATGGAGCTCAGAGCCGCTGGTGTGTGGGGCCTTTCCGCCCCGCAGGCCAAGTCCCCACGTGTGCCTCGTTCCCCAACGGCTCTGAGCTCAGCAGCTCTGAGCCGAAATGGAGCTCAGAGCCGCTGGAGTGTGGGGCCTTTCCGCCCCGCAGGCCAAGTCCTCCGCGCCTCCTTCCCCAGCGGCTCGGAGCCGAAGCGGAGCTCACAGCGCTGGGATGTGGGGCCTTTCCGCCTGGACCCTGCAAGGCATCAGCCACCACCTGCCCAGCCCACTCTGCTGCCCGCTGGTTTCCATGATTCACCCGCCCCTCTCTCCCAGGCTCCCGGCCGCCATCTTGCCTGGGCTAATTTGCATACAGCCACTCTGATTGGCTGGTGGGCGTGGCTTACCCTGTCTCGGAGAAACGGTTAATTTTTCTATTTCGCTTTTATTAGTTTAGATTCTTGGTTATGTTACAAGCCAGAATAATATACTAATAGCCTTTTTCCAATCTGGAGAAATATTGATACACAGCCATCTCCAAGTTCACATAGATAATGAGGCAAGAGTGCACAGCAAAATATGTCATTTTTCATGAAATTTATGCTTGCACCTCCCTCATTTATTTACCATAAGAAAGGTACATGTAGTCTCACATAAAGGAAATGCATAAAGTGAGAGCTAGTGCAAGCACAGGTACATGTACATTGCTCATGGAGAACTAGAGGCCCTTCAACCTTTACACAAGCTATAGAAGATTTTATTTTTACTTGAACATATCCAAGAAAGTTTAAGTTTAGTGTGAAAGCAAAAAAAAAAAAAAGCATAATTTTTATAAAAGTCCTCCATATTTCATTTCTTAGGTGGCTCCAGTTTGTAAACGTCACTTATTCCTGAAGACAAATGAAATCTGCAATGCACTAACCAACTGGCTGCTCATAATTGTTTCCCAGGTACATATGTTAGCTGTGCATATATTAGGAATGGAAGCAATATGCTCCTAGTGTGAGCAATACACCACTGCCCTCCCTTGGGATTTTTTAAATGAGAAAACTCTCTTCCCTCCCAATTGCAGACTGCTGTCAGAAGTAGAATCTACATTACGGAACACATAACCCAGAATGCTAAGTAAGAGTTTGCACACATATTTTTGCATGACACGTATATCATTACTCCCATTTTAATGATGGGGAAACTGAGACCTGATGTGGGTAAGCAGCTTTGCTAAGGCACATGGTTAGTAAATGACTAAGATTCAATGCTAAGTCTGATTCCAGGGCCTCAGTACTGCACTGCACTATCAGTGTAGACTTTAGTTATACTCTGGCCCAAATTGGATTCAGCAGAAAAATCAAATTTGGGGGCTGCATTTTATAAGATAAATTATGTGTGGGGTTAAACTTTTTTTGGATGGTTATTCACCTTCTGACATTGAACGGACTGAATTTCCTTAAGCCTCCTCCCGCAAAAGCCCTCTGAGATACTCTGCTCTTTGGTTTCTTTGAAATGGGCTCTGATTAATGTGTCACCTAAATCTGCATTTGCATGCCCCGCCATCACATTACCCCACAATCAGACTAACTCTTGTTTTTATTCTCCTTGAAAATCCAATGCACACTTCCCTGGCCTTGGTTCATGTTTTCCTCAACATCCATCATGCAATCAGCAGATTTTGTGGGACAATTCCCTGGAATTTGGGCTAGAGTATATCTACCAAAAGGTGTACCCCTTATTTCAGATAAGTGGCAAACAACACTACCATTTAATTAAAGTGCAAGTCCAAATTAGCATAGATATTCTTGTGTGATTTTATAAAGCTAATTATACATATATATATATAGTCGTATTCCCACATAAACATATATGAAAACTTTCAAATGTCTATCCTGTTATGTATACATGTGCTATATTAAATTATTAGTCTATCGAATGACTTTTTATGATTATTTGATAACTACTTAATATTGGAAACATTATGAAGAATTATATACATAGAATCCAATGTACTCTTAAATGGTCTTCTATTTGAAAAAATATGTATAAGCACACTCGTAAATAATACCATTTCTTCTTAAACACAGGTCATTTCAAAATTGTAAGTATAGAAAAATATTTTAAATAAAGTTCCAGCACCTGTTCTCCACATATGTTCTCGTGTACACAACAGTATCCTTTGGTCCTGCAGGCTCGGTGTCAGCGCTGGGACTGGGGAAAACATTGACTTTATAATTAAAGTTTATATACATGAATAATAAAAAATAACAAGGCTAGCATTCAATCCAATGCAAAAAAATACGATGTTACGTCTAAGCCATGACCTTTGAAATATACACATTAAAGTGGCATTCATTTATTTCTGCAAAATTTCCTCTGTCTCCCATTATTTATTCCTGCCTTCCACTGGCTTGGTCTACTTCTAGAATACCAATATGAAAATTGGTCACTCACTAAATCTGTTGTAGAGCATGAAGATCATGTTGAGTATTTGTGCATTATGTTTTAGTGTCTTTAATGGGACATTTAGTTTCCCGGATATCTCATTCATATTCCCAAACCATAGTCGTCCCCCAGATCTCAAACAAAAATGGACCTTAACTAAACATAACATCTGACTTTAATTAAACTTTTAAATCTAGCTAAAGAATGTCAACGCCAATGTCATAATCATGCTTTAAATAAAAAAATTAGAAAACCCCACCACGTTGTAGACTTTTTAGGGAAAAGTTACATTTTACACCTTCTTATGCTTATGTCCCAGTTTACCAAGGAACACGTTGCTAACTCAACACCTTTGTGTAAGCCTGTTTAGCCACTAATAAAAAGAGAGATTTCTGCATTTGAAAAGAAGGGTCAGGCTGTATATGTGATGTTTATTAAAAACAGAAGAAAAATAGCTCTGTCAATTGTTTTATGATTGACCATGATACTACCTGAAATTCTTCCTAGCTTCGTAAGAATGGGTCATTCTGGTGGACCGGTTGTTGGAAGCATCAGTCAATGCACTGACTTGGCCTTCTAGCCTGAAAAAGCAAACAAATATTTGCCACTTAAAAATCAAAGCCACTTAGAATTCTTCTTACCTTGAATTTTTTATTTTACTTTATTAAAATTCTGTTCAAGTAATAGGAACCCGTTTATGTTTGCTGGGTTTCTGCACAGGCACACAAGCAGAATACATGTCCTATTTGACTTACTCACAGAAACCACCCTTAAGAATAACCTTTAGGCATATGACACATCATCTCGTACTGGGATGGAATATTTTTTATTAAGGGCAGGGACCACCTGAACTTGGTGCTGGTAACATTCTCACAGCAGCAGTGCCATTTTAGAAGGCTTTTCATGTACAATATATCTGAGAGTTTATCAATTTAATGAAAATTACCCAGAGGTTGCTTGGAGAAATTCCAGTTTTCATTTTATTTTTAATGGAAAGCAATACTTTGAAGCTTATAGAGCTTTGACTTAGATTTCTGCCAATCTCAAAAATGTCACTATGCGTAAGAAAGTATAGGCATATTTGCTTTTTTCCTATGAAACAGAGAAAAATTCTGATGCAAAAATGGTGAAAGGTTTAGCTCCTTATTCTCCTCCATGTTAGTAAACTCCAATATAGAAAGGACATGAAAACCAAAGGAAAGTCTAGCTGCCTCCTGCACGCCCCACACTGGGGGTTGAGCCTGCAACCTGGGTGTGTGCCCTGACCAGGAATCAAACCATGACCTTCTGGTTGATAGGTCGATGCTCAACCACAGATCCATGCTGGTCAGGTGATGCGATTGAAAATTTACTCTTTCATTTTATCAATGGTTTTCTTAATATAAAAGAAGAAGGAGAAAAAGGAGGAGGAGGAGGAGGAGGAGGAGGAGGAGAAGGAGGAGAAAGAAGAGGTAGAGGAAGAGGAAGAGGAAGAAGAGGAAGATGATTTGGGAAGCTAAGAGAACAAGAAAGGAACTACCTGTTAGCCGCAAGAGCCTTCTATACACAATTGGGGGGTGGAGGAGGGGAATAAGTAAACCTCCTCTTTTCCTGATTTTCTATTCTCTGCACAAAGTATCAACAATACCACTTCTTTAGATTAAAAAACTTTTAAACAGAAAAGGCAGCTGCACCTAGGAAGATACAAAATAGGACCCTATTTTTTTAGGGTTCCTTCTATATATATGGGGAAAAGAATTGCTACCATGAAATTTTTATTTTTTATTCTTTCCTAATTTAAACAGTCGGTAACAACAATAAAGTGTAGTTTCTACCCAAACCTTTCTATAAAAGCAACCAAGGTACAATAGTTTTAAAGCCATTATACTGTGTGGTATAAAGAAATTTTAAAATTAGTTCCTGTTTTGTGGCTGTGATTAATTTGTGTATTCTTTTAGCACCAGGCATCCAAGGAAAATATTCTCAGTGTGTCTTCTGCACCACTGAAAATCTACCAAGCAACAGTAAGTAAAAATAAGTCTTCACAGGCTAAGTGCAGAAACTTGAATTTTTATGATGCCTTTTATACTAAGCAATAGAACAGCAGGCTTTTAGTCAGAAATTTTAACAAAATTTTAATTTTAATAATTTTTTTCCTATATCAGTTTATTAATCACCTTATATAGTGTTTTGTGTTGAGAGAGTATTTATACTTAAATACCATACTATAGTGCAATTCCTTAGAAAACATTTCAAGTTTACATAATTTATGCAGGCTCAGATAGAATTCATAAAATAAAAGTAAATTAAATTAAGCCTTACCTTCCATTCTTATTTTTGGGCACATTAGAATTTACTTCAATTAAATTTTCCAGGTCCTGATCTCTATAGAAAAAATAAATTATATATACATAATATATATAATATATATATGTCATACATATAATATATAAATATAATTTTAGGAAATAAAAACAATAAACACTTTAAAATTAGTACACCTTAGACATAGATATTGTGGTATAAAGCAGCTATGGGACATTGAAAATCTGACACTGAACTGTTGATGTGTACAACTCAAGGATGAGAGCATGATGTTACGAGACAAAGAACTAATCTTTGAGAAATCTGGTCTGAAAAGAAACAACTGATTGAGATTCACATTCAGCGAATACTCAATGAGTACCACTTTGTGTCACAAAGTACTAATTGCATATCTCCATATGGATTATCTCATTCGGATCTCACAAAATCTTGCAGGACAGCATCTGGGGCTCAGAAAGGCTAAGTGAATTTTCCAAGGTCAATTAACTAATTTGTAAAAGAGTCAAGATTTGAGGCTGAGCCACCTGTCCCTCTGAAATCAATTCTTGGATATTTAATTAGAGATTTCATTCCAGCTTTTTGGGTTACAGGGACGTGAAAAATCAACACAAAATTTGATTCAATAATTCATAATGTGCAGGATAAATGGAACAATTAGACTCTTAAATCTTGGGCTACATTTATGATTTGATACACTTTCATAAATACAATAAATATCTTGTGGTATGTTATTTATATGTTAGTTATTTATAGTATATCTTTGCTATAACATTAATAGTTCTTGATTCCCCCTCTTCTTCCCCTGCCCCCCCCACCGCCCTTAAGTTTGGAGAAGCCTTTATCATAAACTTTGTTGGTTAGGAACATAGTCTAAGAGTTTGAGTGGCTTGGCCAGTGTGGTTCTGAGCATTGACCTACAAAGCAAGAAGTCATGGTCAGATTCCCAGTCAGATCACATGCCTGGGTTGCAGGCTAAATCCATAGTGTGAGGTATGCAGGAGTCAGCCAATCAATGATTCTCTCTTATTGATGTTTCTATCTAGCCCTCTCCCTTCCTCTCTGAATCAAATATGTGTGTGTGTGTGTGTGTGTGTGTGTGTATTACAGTCAAAGTGAGGCCACATATTCCCCTATTTCCTTGGGCAAGTTTGACAACCTATCTAACCTACCTTTTGTAAACAAGGATAATAAAATCTAATCTTATAAGGTTGCAGTGAGGACAAATGAGTTAATGTAAATAAAATTTGTGGGCACAATGACTACAATTGTAGGTGAACTAAATAAGCATAGATAAATAATAGTTAAGAGGATTATAGTTATTTACAGTATATCTGTGCTATAACACTGATAGTAGATTCAATTGATTCCAAAATCTTGAGGGACTACTGTTTCATTTTTCTCTTTCTTTTAAATGTTCACATCTTTAGAATTTCAGTTCCTGTAAATTTCCCTTCTGATCCTGAATAGTAGACTTAAATAAGGTTATTTTACATGGAATCAGTATAAAGACTCTCACTCACAAAATTAATATTTATATGGAGGAGAAATAATATTCAAAATTATTTTATACATGAAATAAGATTTAATATTCTTTTTTATAACACCCAACTATTGATAATTGATAAATCTGTAAGTTAGTCAACATTCCTTAGCTACACTACCCCTCAAATTTAAATTACTAGCTGCAGACTTTTAGTAGGAAATATGCCAATTAATATATGTAAAATGTATAGGGTTTCAACAGAAATCTCTCAGAAATATCAAAATCATTTGACTCTGCAGTCTGAATATGTAAAATTCAAAAAATGGCTTCCTCAACATAACTGCTAGAACTATATAAGGAAACCTCCTAGATTCAGCAATGGAGACCAAAGTCTTTGCATTTGCCTATCCCCTGATGGTCCCTCACTACTTCCTAGTGCCACCTTATTGGCCTCTGGGGCTACTGTACTGTATTAACAGCCTAGGCATGAAGTGATTCTCCCCTTAACATTTTTAAATAACACTTCACTAAATACTTGGGGATAACGGAATAAAAAAGTGAGTATCATGGTATTCCATCATCCAGCTTCCTATGAATGCCAAACTAGGGAAGGCCACCGTAAGTAGTGAGAGGTCACCAGGAAATGTGAATCTTGAGAAATTAGAATTTTGCCTCAGAAAGTGATTCTCTGCTAATCCTAGATGAACTGAGAACCCTTTTCACTGCAACTTGAGAGTAGAGACACATGGCCATGACCTTATTCCTTATTTTGGGATGTTGTTATAAGTTGGATAATACCCCTGCCCCTCCCACCGCATTCATATGTCAAAGTCCTAATGACATTATGTCAGAATGTGACTTTATTTGGAGATAGGGTCTTTATGAAGATAACCAAGTTCAAATGAGGTATTTGGATGGGCACTAATTCAGTATGACTGGTATCCTTATAAGAAGTAGAAAATTAGACTCAGACACACAGAGATGGAAGATACTATGAAGACACAGGGTGAAGACAGCCTTCTATAAGCCAAGGAGAGCGACCTAGAACAGGTCCTTCCCTCATGGCCTTCAGAAGGAACCAACCCTACTGACACTTTGATCTTGGACTTCCAGCCTCCAAAACTGTAAGAAAATTAATTTTTATTTTAAGCTATCTAGTCTGTGGTTCTGGTTACAGCAACCCTAGCAAACTAATACAGATCTGCTTCTGCCCTCAAAACATGATTAGGTTTAGTTTCTCAGCCCGACGGTGGGCATCCTCACTTCCTCCAGCATGTTCTACTCCTGCCTATTGTAGGTACTGTGTTTTCTTCTCCACCCTCACTCCCCAAAGCCACTTCCTCCACCTCCTCCTACACTTTTTCCCATTCCCTGTCCCCTAAGTCTTTTTGGACCCTAGCTATTGGGAGGGAGAATGGGAATAGATTTGAACCTGAGGAAAGAGAAGAAACCAGAATCTTACAAATGCAATAATTACAGATAGATAATTCAAAATTGGAACCTATGCATGCCTTCAAAGAGCATTCCCAAAGTGGCCTCAGAGTGAATCATTGAATAAAACATATTATTAGTGGAGTTTTCAAATAAACAGTATCACATATCAGTTTGGTAGGATGGATTATAAGATTTAATTTGGAATAGTCTACACTAATATTTAAAGCAAAATAAAAAGTTCTAGATTATGTAAAGTATAAAATGTGTATCTGCTTTGGTTGTTCACCCTGATTGATGTCATTAGCTAGATTTGAAGATTCAGTGAAAGAAGTTAAGATTGCCCATAAACTTCTCAAGGTGAAGGATATAAAAATAAATTTCATTCTTTAATTAAGATCACATCTATTGCATCATGTTTTTTACACTGTGGTAGAAGATGAAAAGCTGTGAGTCAAGTGTGAAAAAAGGATTTTTATAGAAGCCTGGCCAAGTGCTTCAGGGTTGAGCAAAGGCTTAATTCCAAACCCTTTCTGTGTCAGTTGCACCTTATAATTGAATAGTTTATGAGCAGCTAGAATCAAATCAAAGAAAAACAATCACTTCTCTGTGGATACAGTGAGAAATGCTAAAAGAAAATTCTGTTAACCTTAGCAACTAATAATGCTTTTCTTTATGTAGATTTCAAAATGTTTGGGAGTAAATATTAGTTGTCTATTATGTAGAGTCATAGCAAAAATTTTGTATATAAACATTTATCTGTGTTGTCATTATGTAATTTATTTTCCACTGTCCTTTAGAGAGCAGATTAAGGGAGAAATAGAGATTTGAGGGACTACGGTATTATTGTTTCATTTTATAAATTAAACTTATTGGCATAACATCTATACTAACAGTAGAGGAATATGCAAATTGGCTGGGACACCATCAGGTAAGGGCCAATCAGGATGGGGGCAGGGCCCCAGAGGAGAGCTCTCAGCATGCCTACACTGGGGTCTAAAGGGCACAGAGAGGAAGAAAGAGCAGATAGGCAGTTAGGGGATCAGGCTAGCAGGAGAGAATAATTAGGCAGTTAGGGGATCAGGCTGGCAAGGGAGAGCAGTTAGGGTCATCAGGCCAGCAGGGAGAGCAGTCAGGGCCATCAGGCTGGCAGGGGAGAGCAGTTAGAGTCATCAAGCTGGCAGGAGAGCAGTTAGGGCCATCAGACCAGCAGGAGAGAGCAGTTATGGCCATCAGGCCAGCAGAAGAGCAGTTAGGGGCATCAGGCAGGCAGGCAGGTGAGCAGTTAGGAGCCAGTGGTTCTGTATTGTGAAAGGGATTACAGATTGGAGAAGGGAGAGGGTGCAGGCTGGATTGAAGGACCACCCCTCCTCCCCATGCATGAATTTTGTGCATTGGGCTTCTAGTTATTTAATAACATAATACAATTTTCATGTATAAATTCTATAATGCATCATCAATATATTGCATTGTGTGCTCATCACCTAAAGTATTAGCTTCCTTCCATCACCATATATTTGATCCCCTTTAATTAGACAATTTTTTCTAGGATAAGCATTGTATGAGAGAAAGTTATCAGCTCACTCCCAACTGCTCTTCCTCTCCCATGAGATACGGGAGGTAGTTGTTAAAAGCCTCAATATGTTTCTCTCTCTTCAGCTTACTTAAATTGCTTTTGTAGAGTATCAAACACATTTTCAAAATTAAGAGTCTCCATATAAAAGTTTTACTATGGCACTTCTTTCATGCCAAGAACTAAATCTGAGGCTTTAACTTTAGTGCAAAAGGAAAATTTGGCTCTCTGAAAGGAGTATAGAATACAGTGAGATAACCATATAATTCTTCAACTCTGTTGATATCCCCAAATAGGCCCAGCTTTATATATTTTTATAACTCTTTTCAATGATGGAGTCATAAAGATTATATATTAAAGAAATTGACAGTTTCATAAACAAATTGGAAATTTTAGATACTTTATAAGATATGACCACAAATGCTAATGGCTCTAATTCACCATGGTTCACTGGGATTATGCCATGACCAGGAAATGATCACTGGCTAAAGGAACCACTTAGAAGACACCAGATTTCTTCATTCTGGTTTCACTCATGGGGTTCAGAATGTTAGAGCTGGAAAGCAATAGACTTTATCTAGGAGGATGATTATAGGGAGTTGGTTAGTTTGAGATTTAGCCGCTAATCCACAGAATATTTATTAAGCACTTAATATGAGCCATGCATTGTACAATGCACTGTAGATAAAGAAGTGAACAAGACACTCAATATTACCATTAAAAATCCTCCAGTTGAAGAGAGATGATTAAGTAATCATTCCCTCTAAGAGACAAATGCTATGGGACAGAAAGGATGGAGAATTTGAGGACATCCAGAAGGACTGAATCAGATGTGATGGCAGGGGATGGGGCCTTCCGGAGCCTGAGAGATTGACACCTAAGCTGAAACCTGAAGGATAAGCAAAAGTTAACCACACAATAGCCATTAAGGAGGACTGAGGAATGTGGGTAAGTCAGGCTATGTGGGTGGAACATAATAGAGGATGTGGTAAGAAGGCCTGTGGAGGCAGGATGGGGTGGGCTTTGGAAAGCAGGTTAAGAAGTATGGGCATTATCCAATGGCAATGGCAATGGGAAGCCATTTAATCAGAAGAATGCCGTGATTAGATTGGTGTTTTAGAAAAATTACTCTACAATGTGGCCAATGGACTGCAGGGTAGAAAGTACGACAGGCGGCTGAGGAATTAGTTAGGAGACTGCCCAGTAACCTAGACTATAGTAGTCATGGGGATGATGAAATATCTCAGTCCCTGAGATTAACTAGAAGCATCCAACGTAACCTGTTTATTACGAGGGATGAAACAGTGGACAGAATCAGTGTCACCCTCCCCTGCCACCCTCTAGCTTTCTGACTTGAGCAGAAATATGGGAAATGTAAAATAGGAAGGTGCTCTTGTTGGAATACTAAAAACTTGGAGGTATGTCTCCGCAAATGGGAAACCCTTAAATCAATGGAAGAATTATACTTCCAATAGTTCAGAGTATTTTTTTCTACTTCAGGTGAAGGATGCTTTTTCTAACTGTAATGGCCTAAATGTCATGAGATGCTTTTCACCTTTCATCTGGGAGCAGCATTTTACAAGCTACAAATAATTGAATATCTCCTTATTGAGTATCTCTTATTTCACGAAGGTACAAAACTGTCACTGCTAAGAGCCTGCAGTTTCTCCTTGAATAGATGAAAATTCTGTGCACATCTGCATTTATTCAGGTTGCTGTGTTCTTAGAAGGAGCTCAGGGACACCTGCTTACATTCTGATCAGTGGCTGAAGTTTATTCTGCCCCTAACGGTGAATGAAATACACAGCTGTTGGAAATGTCAGCAAAGTCCCATAAAGAGAACTCTGATTCACTGTCACACTATTGAATAATCAGTGTTCACATCACATTGAATTGTATGTAAAAGTGCCTTGTGACTGTTATTCCCACTGGGTGGCACTTTAAAATGACCCCTCTCCCTTTACCCACTAAAATGAAGCAGCAGCATAAACACATTATAGATACAGGTGGCCGAACCAAGGGAAGGAAGGCACTTTTTTCGAGTAGGCAGCTTAGTCTTCCTTGCTCAGTTGTTTTGAGAATTCTTGAACATCCAAGCTAATTATCATCAAATCTGGTGTAAATGCTAAAGAATCATCAGATATCAGTTAGGTAACATTTGTGTATCAAGCTGCCATTTGAAAACAACATGAAGGCCAATATTTTTTTAAAATTATAGAAATCCTACCTATGTAAGAATAATGTCTTCTTTTTACAGATATTTTTTCTCAGAAGTTGCTGATAGAAACCACATTTTTTTATAAAATAAGCCTCTTCTAATAAAAGGCAAAACTCTTATGAGAAAGTTACCATTTGCTAGAGGGAGGGAGGAAAGGAGACAGGGAGAGAGGGAGGGAGGGAAAGAGAACATTTTATGGGATGGCCCACTGAGGGAAGAGTTTGCTATAGCAGCCACATGTGGTTATTAAACCTAATCACTCAGAACACTGTTACTAATAAAAAAGAAATCTGCCCCAACCAGTACACTATGAAGAAATGGTTCTACTTAGTAAAGATATTTTCACATGATTTTCAGTGGCAGAAGCAACACCAAAAGTCTGCTGGTATTTCAGCTGCCAGAAAAAGCTCTGAGACAGTACTTTCTCTCCTCCCTCTCATTTTAACAATAACTTTCTAGAATAAATGTTTCTGAATGTATTTTTCAATTGCAGAGGTAAGGGGGAGGATAGAAGGGAAGGGACTGTACAGAGTATCCTATATAATAAAGAGGGAATATGCAAATCGACTGTCACTCTGGTCAATTTGTACCCACAGCTGAGGCTAAGTTCCCATAACGAGCTTTAAGGAGCAATCAGCAGGGACATGAGGCTGCGTGCCTACCCACCTCCTGCATGGGGCTTGACAGGGGACCTCAGGCCATGCCCCCCGCCCTGGACTTGACAGGGAAGGACTTGACAGGGGCTCTCAAGGTGTGCCCTCCACCCTGATGCTGGGCCAGGGGACCTCAGGCCATGCCCCTCACCCCAGCACCAGGCCAGGGGACCTCAGACTGGGGGATCACAGGCCACTCCTTCCACCCAGCAGGGCTTGATGAGGGACCTCAGGCCATGCCCCTCTGCCCTGGCACCCAGGGGACCTGAGGCTGTCCCCCCCCCACACCTGGCAGGGCTTGACAGGGTGGGACCAGCCGAGTCTGGATCTAGCTCAAAGAAGGGGGGCCATCCAGGTTCGGGTCTCGAGTGATTTTGAGGTGCACATGGGTGGTTGAAGACTTGACTCTGGGTTCCATGGTGCACCCCAGACTCTGACAGGAGTAAGATTTTCATATACATTTTACTAATTTTTTTAAAATCTCTGACACTTCTATTATAGAGAAAGGGCAAATAGCAATATTAAAATATTTCCTCTAATTAATCCCCTTTTAATGTGTACAAATTTCGTGCACTGGGCCACTAGTAAAGAATTAAAAGAGAAGGAGAATCTGAGTTGTTTTAGCCACAGAACTTTTGTTTTTCTTGCCGCTAGTGATGTCACAAGGACCTGAGTTTAGGTCAAGAATGTGTTTGCACATCTTTGAGCTATAGCTTCCTCTTTTATGACATAGGGTGAATGAATATATTTCTCATGGGTTTGTTGTGAAGATTAAATGTGTATAAATCATCAGTTACATGACAGGGGCCCAATAAATGCTACTAAGTAGCAACTGCATTTGTACCTTCCTGCTTCAGAAACCCCCACAACAGATAAAAACAAACAGAAAAAGTAGAAAAGACATGAATCTCGAAAATGAACTAGGAGGTATAAGATCTAGATCAATGAGAATATGGCCCTGTCTGTCCTCTTTCTCCCGTTGGATTAAAGCACTCTCTTAAGTCTTAATTTGCTTTCCTCACCACAGAAGATTGAGACTATGATTCCCAT
This sequence comes from Murina feae, assembly GCA_004026665.1. Classification (NCBI taxonomy): domain Eukaryota; kingdom Metazoa; phylum Chordata; class Mammalia; order Chiroptera; family Vespertilionidae; genus Murina; species Murina feae. The sequence continues at coordinate 14,443 of PVJC01021878.1, read as the reverse complement.
CTATATATTTCTTCTGATAAAATTTCATGTCAATAGAAAAGTCTGGACTTCCAAAGCTCTCTGGTGCATTATCTATAAACTATTAAAAAAGCCCTGTAGGTGAATGATATGACATGAAGATGATGAACAATAAGATATTTGCAGAACTCAAATGGAAGTTCAAGGCTAAAATCTGCTGTCACATTGTGAGCCTACCTACCCTAGCTGTGGATCTGTAGTTTCAAAGACGCTGAGTAGCCTTTCCGATCTCAGGAGGCATCTATGTGAACCATAAGTTTGGCTCAGCTTCCCCAAAACACTTTTTCATACTTAATTTCGCTCATTTTTCATTTCAGTTCTGACATTCTATTTCCTAAATACAACAAACACCACATTGTCTTGGTGCAAATAAAAAAGTACAGAACTGAGTCTAAAGCACTACATTGATTCCAGAAGGGTACAACATGCTTCCTTGCTGAACAGGAAACACCAGAGTTATAGATGTGTCCCCATTTGACACGAAAGAAAAATAAAAGGTTTCAAGAAAGAAAGACAAGAGGAGAAAAGAAAAGAAAGGAAATACCTAAACCAGAACCTTAAGAACATGTCATGATAGTCGGGCAAAGTCACTCACCGTGCTATGTTCCTGAGAGCGGACGGTTTCACTTTAATAAGATTGTCCAAGTCTTGGCTATTGAAAAGAGAAGAAAATAAGTTCAGGTTAGCGATGAGTTTTTGGTGGTACTAGTTCAACAAAGGAACATTTTACAAACCCGCTACACCCTGGGAACACAGACTCATGAAAACATGATATGACAGATTTTATGTGATCACCTCTGACTGCTTCGGACCACGGAGGGGTTCACTTTGATGAGGGTATCGAGATCCTGGTTTCTTTAGAGAAAAATAAAAAGATTGCCGATGAATGAAAAGGTTCTTTTGACGAGATCATGAAGGCTATAAATCTGTTTAGAATACTGATAAGACAAAATAGTCTTCCCGACTAAAGCATAAAAATTAGTAAAGTTCTATTACCTCCTATTGTTGGTAAGAGTTTCGGGATTCACTTTGATGAGCTTGTCGAGATCTTGATTTCTTTGAGTGGAAAAAAACGAAAGCAGCTGAGTTAGTGGCAACAAGGGTTTAGGTTGGTTGGAAATAGGAAGAAAGTATTTGTTATCTTATCACTTAGTTTGAGACGTTATTAATTTGGCCCAGAATAGCCTTGAAATATGTTTTTTTAAACCAATACTCCAAAATGTGTTTTTTGTGTGTTTTTTTAATTTAAATATATTTTTTTTATTGATTTCAGAGAAGAAGGGAGAGGGAGAGATAGAAACATCAATGATGAGAGAGAATCATCAATTGGCTGCCTCCTGCATGTACCATACTGGGGGTTGAGCCCACAAGCCGGGCATTTGCCCTGACCAGATTCAAACTCAGGACCCTTCAGTGCACAGGCCAGCGCTCTATCCCCTGATCCAAACCAGCCAGAGCCACTGAAATGTTTTAACTTTATGAAGATACAAACTGATTCTAATAACCTTGCTATTTTAAAAATCATATTCATTAACTAAATATATATATATTTAAATATAAGCTCTAAAGTTAGGATTACACTTAACATAAGGTTTGGCAAAAGTGAGTTTCGGCAGTCCATCAAAATTCCGTTTTCTTCCACCTGTGATGACTGCAAAACCAAATTAAACTTCGTTGTTCACGGTCTAATGAATAACATCCTCTGAAAATGTCTGATTCCTATTTGAAGTCCTACCACTTTCTTTTCCCAGTGGCAGAACAATATTTGCTTTCACAGGGTTTGCCAGCATTCACTGCCTCAGTGTGTATAATGCCTTGTTTTAAAGGCTGGAAAGTTGTGACTTTTCAAAGTGTCCCTCCAAACTCCTTTTTAATATCTATTCAAAGAAATACAGTAGCCTGCCGTGTCAAGAGGTCACAGGACTGACATCTGCTCCCAGCAGTATCTTGGACAGCAACCTGCCTGGACCACCTACAATTCGACAACTCTTTTTAATTGTATTTTATAAATATAATTTATAAAAATAAAATATATTTTACTCATGAAAAACGTTGATTCGAGAAAAAAGGGAGCCACTTAGAGGTTAATCATCTAAAAGGTCTGAGAAAGGTCCCCAGCCTAGGCCTCTCCATAGGATGTGTTTCCCACCTGCCCCTGAATTCACTCAGTCTATCTCCTCATCACCTTTCTTAGATCTCTGTGGTAGGCGGAAAGCCACTCATTGAATCCTCACTATGCTGAATTATCTTCAATAATATTATTCTCAAAAATAATCAACTGGTATCTATAATTACTATTAAAAGAATGATATGACGCATGAAAAATATCCATTGCAAAAAAACTATTAATCTGTCATAAGGCAAAACCATGCCTGAAAGATAACAATTTTTAAAATTAGGTTAATGTGACATATTAGAAGAAAAAAATACAAAGAATGAAACTTTGTGGAGGAGATAATATGCTCAAAAGCCAGAATATTTCAATATATAAAGTTAACCATAAACATGAGAACTTCCATTTTAACTGTTCTGCTGAACATAGAAAATTTGATTATTCAACTACCTAGAACAGTGATAATTAAACTATTGTTTTGTAAAGCCCATTAAGAAATATATTTTACATTATAGCCCAATACTCTCTTTATTCAGACAGACACACACACAAAGAAACATAAATTTCACGAACTAATAACCTCACTACATAAGAACTCTCATTTTCTACTCTCTTTAATTCATTTTACTTAATTGAAAAAAAATTCTGATTATCATTCACTAAATTAATTACAAGACCCTTTAATGGTTTGCAACCCACAGTTTGATAAATACTAACTTATAAAACATAAATGTACCCTATATTCTATACCTAGTCCTAAAAAGACAATACTGTGTGTTAGTAAAACAAGGATCTCAGTGTCAGTCCTGAATTGCCTTGATTGACAGCACTTGTAATTTATCTCAATGAATTGAAAACAGCAAATTTATAGAGTTGTTTTTTCAGGCCCTGGGTACCTACAACCACAGGAATCTTATATCTACATTTTACCCAGGAAAAATATAACATTTTTTTCTACTGAAGTTACTGATTTCATTTATTTTACCATAAGGATGTAATAAAGGGACACATTAGAATATTAAAACCTATTATTACTTCCATATACTCTAAAAGCTATAAAGTACTTGGCAGTAATCATTCTATAAAGTAATCATTCAAATAACCCATTAAAGCAGTGAAGACACCTCCTGGCTGTCCCATGGCAAGAGCAATAATCACAGCCTTATAGCCTCCTCTATTTCCCGAGGTTCTCAATTAACTTTCATTAATTTTAAGATTAAAGTCTGTGTGATGTGGTTTAAAGAATGGTGGTCAGCCTGGGAGTTAGGCTAGAAATTAGAAGAACTCACAGAAGACAGGTTTTTTGCCCCTGGCCTCAGTAGTCTCATCTGTAAAATGGGGAGATTGGATTGGGTCACCTCTAAGGCTCTGCCCATCTCTAATGTCTTCTACTCCTACGAATCTATGAATCTGAAATTTACCACTTGTCATGTTCAGTAAGTTAGCTATTCAATGTCTTTTTTTCTTTTTAAATGTAACGCACGAAGAATGCATTCTATATCCAGCAAGCAGTACATGAGTATTCTAAAATGTAATATATTAAATTGACAACCTATTATTGTCTCGGAATAACATCTCTGGTATATAATTAGCTTTAATCTATGATAATTGCCTGCTGTTAATAGGATTCAGTATGTCTACTGAATTCTCTTTGTGGCATTCATGGCATATAATTATATCTCGTGTGCTACTCATGACACCTACTAAGTAGTTGTAAGCTTCAAATCAGTTGGTGCTCAATAATTACTTAGAACTACACAGAACTACTATCGGTCTCCCACCAGTTTTCTCTACATTCCTAGTTAAATCACCTGTCCTTTCTGAATCTTAAATTCCTCTTCTGTAAATTGATTAGGTTAAACTGAAACAGATGTTTGCAAAATTGTTCAAATGAACTGGACTATGAGTTCCTTGAAGTTCCTTCATTTCACCTCTAAGATTTTGCAATTTTCATATGTATCAACTAAACTCAAGAAGGAAAATCATGAAAACATTGTTAGGATATAGTATATAACATATATAATAGTAATGTATAATGATATAAAGCTAATCATGTAACCAGAGATAAAAAGTGAATTATATCATTTTACACATGTGTACTACTTAAAGAATTATCAAAATTTAAGGCCATAACTTTGCTGGGAGCAGCAAACCATCTAAGAAACAGTAAACATCATAAAGTTTCCACTAACTATCAAAAAATACTCTTCAAAAACAAGGGTGAATGATATTTGCTGGTCATGAGCCTAATGAAGTGTCTGAGTGTTTTTTAAAAATTATATTATTTTTTAATTAATTCAAGCGATAAAGGTATTAATATCAGTTCTACAAAACAAACAGCACATAGACCAGTTATGTTCCGACTACAATCACTCTCTTCAATTGCTTTACTGGAAGCTGAAAAAAGTGAAGCCACCGCGTGTTTTTTTCAGTGCCTCTCTTTCTTGCGATTAACAAACAGGTAATCTAAATTTCCAGGGTCATTTAAAAACGCTGATGCTGTTGCCCCAGCCCATGTTTTCAGTGGTTAGAGTGCCAGCCTGTGCACCGAATGATTGTGGGTTTGAGTCCAGATATTGGGCAAGTACCTAGATTACAGGTGTGAACCCAGCCACAGTGGGGGAGGCAACCAATCAATGTCTTTCTCACATCGATGGATGTTTCTCTGTCTCTCTCTCTCTTTCTGTCTGCCGCTCCCTCCCTTACATTCTCTCTAAAAATCAACATATGAAAACATATGAAAACATATCCTTGGGTGAGGGTTAACAATTAATTAATTTAAAAATGTGTGATGCTTTTAAAAGACATATTCCATTTGTAAATAGAATGATTATAAGTCATTGTTATTCTTGTTGCATTTAGTTAAGGAGAAACAAAACATTACAAAACAACAACAACAAAAAGAAACATCCTTCTCTTACCCAGCCATTTTTTTTTTTTTTTGACAGCTTTGGGGCTTAGATTACTAAATGTATTAAGAACTTGTTCACTACTAAAATAAAATAAAAGATCAAATTCAAATGGAAATCAGCAAATTTTATGACTGGCATTTTTTTTTCTTTTTGACACTTGAATCATTCAATGGAATCCATATAAAAAGCGATAAATTTACCGTTTCTACTTTATATGCATTAGTTATCTTTTTTAAATCCTCAAAACAACCTAATAAGATGTTTTCTTTATAAATAAAGAAACTCAGCTTCAGAGAAGTTAAGACACTCCTGGGGGCCAGGTACCTAAGAAGTGACTGAGGGTGAACCAGGATTGAAAAACTGTGATGCTATTGCCCCAGCATTGAAGACTGAAGCCATGGCAACTGGATCCCAAACCCCATGCTCCTTCCTGCTAACACCCTTCCTCTCTTTCTGTTCATGATTCTTTACATCTACACAGGGTTTTTCACTGACATTATCTTCACAAGAATGAAAGGTAGCTTGGAGTTAGTTGCTCTGCCATGCTTTTCTGAACTTCTGTTCCTTTATATAATGGGTCTTAACTTCTCAAGAAGACAGAAACAAAATCAATGTCACAAAAAAATATCTTAATTATAAGAATGGTATGTTGCTGATTTTCTTAGGAGTCATTTAAAAAAATAATCCTTGGGTTTGTGAAGGAGTAGAAAGCCAATATTCTTTAATTTATCCAGTTTTATGAGCTTAATATTTATTTACTGTAAAATTACAATAATAAACTAGTTTTGGTATTTTGTGTCAAAATGAAATTCTCAAGTAGTAATTTATATATATAAAACCCTAAGCAACCAGATGACTGGCTGGTAGCTATGATGCACACTGACCACCAGGGGGCAGACGCTCAATGCAGGAGCTTCCCCCTGGTGGTCAGTGTGCTCTCACAGCAGGAGCACAGCTGCAGCAGTGCAAGCTTCTCCCAAGGACACTCCCCCTGCGCGCCCCTCCCCCAGGAGCTGGCAGGTGAGACTAAGCTGTAGAGGTGTAGAGGTCCACTGATCCCCACAGGCCAGGCTGAGGGACCCCACCGGTGCATGAACTCATGCACCAGGCCTCTAGTTGTATAAGATTAGCTTCAATATTATTATTTTAAACAATATTCTAATGAAATAAATGGAAACAATAATAAACAAAAAATATTCATAGCATTATTATACATCAAGAAATCATTTTGACCTAGACAGTTTGGATCAGTGGATAGATCATCTACCTGTGAACCAAAGAGTCCTGGGTTCCATTCCGGTTGCAGGCTCCTCCCCAGCCCTGGCCCTGGTCAGGGTGCATGCAGGAGGCAACCAATCAATGTATTTCTCTCAAATTGATATTTCTCTCTGTCTTTCCCTCTATCTTCCACTCTCTCTAGAAGTCAATGGAAAAATTTCCTCAGGTGAGGATTAAAAACAAAATAAAGCCAACTGGTTTGGCTCAGTGGATAGAGCATCTGCCTGCGGACTCAAAGATCCCAGGTTTGATTCTGGTCAAGGGCATGTACCTTGTTTGCACCCCCAGTAGGGGGTGTGGCAGGAGGCAGCTGATCGATGTTTCTCTGTCATGGAAGTTTCTAACTCTCTATCCCTCTCCCTTCCTCTCTGTAAAAAATCAATAAAATATATTTTTTTTAAAAAACAAAATAAAGCCAAACAAAACAAATTAATTTGTTCTCTTTATTTCTCATGTCCCCTTGTAAAATGTCCTTAGCCAAATAACTAATTTTATTTTTTAGCATAAATTAGAGACTTGCTCAGGAGTCTTGAATAATCTTAATAAGCTTACCTTTTGTCTGCTGAGGGAGTCACTTTGATAAGATTGTTCAGGTCTTGGTTCCTAAAACAATGTTGTAAGTTTTAATAGCTGGTAAAATCAACTAAAATCAATAATGTGCATATTTTTCAACCTTAATATTTAATTAAATGATTGTTGCTAATTTAATTTTTTATTGCTTGGTTTTAGGGAAGGGAGAGAGAGTGATACAGATTTGTTATTCTACTTATTTATGCATTCATTGGTTGATCCTTATATGTGCCCTGACGGGATCAAACCCACAATCTTGGCAGATTTGGACAACACTCTAAGCAACTGAGCTACCTAGCAAAGACTGATTGTTGCTAATTTAAAACTTCATCATTACTTAAATTCTCTTTTTAGCCCTAGGAAAAACCAGATTGCCACTATCCATTTCTTGCATAATTTTGTACTTACGAAAATTCATTTTCATTTTATTTCTTTAAGGGTAACCTCAAATTTAAATTACTTACAAACTCCTTATTATCCATATTATATTTTATAGTAGAATTAGCATTTAGAATATTTTTAGAGGTTTTAATGGATAAGAGGAAAATATAAAATTTCTCATCAGTTTCGTGTCTTCCATATTTCTCTCTTTCTTTTCCAAAAAAACCCAACCAACTAAACAAACATAAAAACTGAGACTTTCAAAAAAAATTTATTTTCTGATTCTAAGGCATATAGTAATATACATAACATGAATATGTAATATTGAGGTTACTTCAAAATATAAATCAAATCACTTCAAAATCATACTTTATGCAATGCTAAATCAGAACTAGTAAGACTGCAGATCATAAAACTTGTTTTTGTTCTAAACATTCAAATAGGCAATCATAACTTTAAAGGGTCATTTCTGCTATTACTTTGGGCTTTCATATAAACCCTAATACCAAAAAGCCTGAATAAGAACCCTAATTTGATGTAGTTCATTGTAGGGACAATGTTATAGATCCTGAGGAGAAACAAAGATCAGAAAGTCTTATATCACTTAATAATTTTGAGGATTAACCTGTAAACTCATTTTATGTATATATATTCCCATGTGACTATGTTGAACTATATGAAATTATCATTTGGTGGGGCAAAATGGTTGAATATCAATCATTTTTTCTTTTTTTTATTGTTTAAAGTATTACACATAGTAGTACATTTATCTCCTTTTTCCCCCCCATTGACCTTCCCCCAGCCTTCCTTTCAATCATTTTATAAGTTTCAATGTAATAGGATAATTTCATTGCTATCTTTTTTTAAATGATTTTTTAAATTGATGAGAGAGAGAGAGAGAGAGAGAGAGAGAGAGAGAGAGAGAGAGAGGAGAGAGAAACGTTGATCGGTTGCCTCCTGCACGTCCCTTACTGGGGACTGACCCTGCAACCTGGGCATGTGCCCTGACTAGGAGTTGAACTGGCAACCTCCTGATGCATGGCACGATGCTCAACCAACTGAGCCACATTGGCCGGGCTGCTATCTTCTTTGACATGAGCATTGAGTAGTGCTACAGGACCCAACAATGAAGAAAAATAGTAACAATAACACTATTAGATAATGGCTAATAAGTACTTGAGCGCTGAGTGCTTTACAAACTCCATCTTATCTAATTTTTGTAGTAACTCACTTTAAAGGTAAATACGCTCAGGCTTAAAGGAGATTAAGCCAATTGTCCAAAAGTGTGAAGCTGTAGAAACTAAGTATTTTTGGAAGAGGAACAGGAAGACCTATCTTTCACTGAATCTTAATTTGCAAAGTAAAGTATTACATAGCCTCTAAACTCAATGTCTGACTCCCAAAGACAATAATGTCATGTTCTTATTTGGTGAAAAAACAAACAAACTGAGGACAATTTAGCACTAAATATTCAGATAAAAGAGTGATGAAATTTTTGGCTAACCATAAAATAAATTAAAATATATACAAAAGGTGGGGATGGGTGGGCAGTAGACTCTTTGGGAAGTTACCCCAACTATATCCAGAATTCATCTTTCACACCCACATAAAATACTATCTAGTCCAGCCTACAGTCTGGTTTTGTAAATAAAGTTTTATTGGAACACAGCCACACCCATTTGTTTATAATGTACTATGTATGGCTGCCAGTTGACTAGTTAAAAGAGAACTGTTTTGGACCCCCAGACCTTAAAAGACCTTAAATATTTACTGTCTAGAACTTTCAAGCAAAAGTTGCTGACTCCTGATCTAGCCTAAGACTCTTTATATGATAGCTACATAGTATAAAAGAAGAGCATTCCAATGTGCAAAGATAGGAAATCTACCAGAAAAAAAAATAAAAAATAATAAAAAATAATATATATATATATATATATATATATATATATATATGCACACACACACACACTAGGGGCCCAGTGCACAAAAATTTGTGCACTTGGGGTGGGGGAGGGGTCCCTCAGCCCAGCCTGTGCCCTCTCGTAGACTGGGACCCCCCTCAAGAGATGTCCACCTGATGGCATGCCTGGCCAGCCTGGGTGAGGGGCTGAGGGCTGTTTGCAGGCTGCCCACAGCTCCCATTGATCCAACATCCCAGTGAGGCTGGCTGGAAGCAGGTTCTGGGGTTTATTTATCTTCTATAATTGAAACTTTGTTGCCTAGAGCAGAGGCCTAGTTAGGCAACAAATCCTCCTGTTTGCTTCAGCTCTATGGCTTCTATAATTGAAACATTGTTGCCTTGAGCAGAAGCCCAGCCAGCCTAGGCAGGCAGTTTCAACTTCATCGCTGGTGCAATGAAAGCCTCCTGTTTGCTCTAGCTCCATGGCTGATGGCCGCCATCTTAGCTGGGTTAATTTGCATACAGCTGCTATGATTGGCTGGTGGGTGTGGCTTGGCTGGTGGGCATGGCTTAGGTGTCTCGGAGTGATGGTTAATTTGCATATTACTCTTTTATTAGATTAGATTCCTTAGTACCCTTTGTATTTAACTCATGTTCAAACTACCATAACAATATATGCTTATAGCATCATGGTTTTGTCATCTTTTTGCTTATATAACATGATATATCTTAGAGAAAATTCCCTCTATATAAAAGACAAATGTCATTTTTTAAAAATATGCTTTTATTGGTTTTAGAGAGGAAGAGAGAGGGAGAGAGAGTTAGAAACATCAATGATGAGAAGGAATCATCTATAGGCTGCCTCCTGCATATCCTCTAGGGGAGGGGGATTGAGCTTGCAACCCAGGCAAGTACCATGGCTGGGAATCCAACCATGACCTCCTGATTCATGAGTCAATGCTCAACCACTAAACAACACTGGCAAGGCAGACAAATGTCATTTTTTATACTCCCTATTATTTCAATGAACTAAAAATAATTTTTTTAAATGACCGTCCAATTTTAGAGTTTTTGTTTTTGTTTTTGTTTTTTTAATGGTAGACAGTAAGAGTAGAGGGAATAAACAAGGGAGGAAGAAGGAAGGAGAAATTTCCTTTGGGCTTGGCGGAGTGGGCTAGAAGGTGTCAAAAGGAAAAAGGGGGACATGTATAAAACTTTCAACAATAAAGATTTTTTAAATAAAAAATAAATAAAATTAAAAAAAAACAACCTTGTTTAGAGTACTTATCTCTAGGAAATTGTTTTGGGATGATGTTTCATCTCATGGGCAAGTCTGATTCATTTTGAGGGAACCCCAAGCATGGAACACAAATGCCATACTGATAAGAGATATTCTAAAGAATTCCTCCTCCTCCACTAAAGCTCACAGCCAGGGAGCCCTGAACAAGGACGTAAATGCCAGATTGCTGACACCTCTTGATTTTGAGTCCCATCACTGGCTGTCTCCATGATGGGACAACAAATTTTATCATGTTTTTAAGTTGAACAGAAAAAAAAGGGGGATAAGAGATAGGAGAGTTCCATGAACCTCACCTTTGGTTAGTTCTGTTTGCTTCAGGAGCCACCTTGATGAGGCTGTCAACACTTTGGCCCCTTTAAAGAAATGATCAGATCAATGGTCAATTTATATCATGCAGTTACAAACATTTATTAAAACTTAGGGATATTTTTATTATAAAATATTTTATTATGAAGTATTTATTATAACAGAGATATCTCAAAGGATTAAAGTTTTTCTGTGCTGACTGTGAATATATTTATTGTGGCCCTAACTATAACTGCATAGAAATAATAAACAATAACTAAAGCTTTTAGAAAGTTTGTGATGGGCCAGGCACTGTTCTAAGTGATTTACGTAATTAATGTGATTTAAACCTCACCTCAAATCTATGACAGAAGAACTGTCATCCCAATTTCACGAAGGGAAAACTGAGACACAGAAAGATGAAGATTTCCCTACATGGCTAAGGGTGGCAGGGCTGAAATTTCAAGCTAAGTAATCCAAACCCAGAGTGCACGCACTTTCTATTACTCCAACCATCTTCCTGACACGTCGTAATGGAATTAGCATTGGAAGTAACTAGAGAGCAGTTGGTCCAACTTCCTCGCTTTGAGGACGAGAAAACTGAAGCCCAAACGGGGAGGAACCAAGCCCGTTCACACAGTTAGTGAGGGCAGAGCCAGGCCTGGACCCACATGTGCAGATTCCAGTCCAGTTCTCTTTCCCCTTTCCTGTGCCATCCTTCTGCTCAAAAAAATAAACAAATCAACGAATAAAAGTGTCCTGTCCATCCTGGAAAAACAACTAGCCACCTAATTGGCCAAAATTGTTAACATTTTAGATATAAGGTTGTGGAGGTTACATGGCTTTTTTTGAACTCTCAAGTGCCAGTCAGCTGAAATGATGATTTAATTCTATTTTAAGCGCTGGGTCAGCATGAAATGAGAAAGAAGAGCTTATTAAATCTCACCCTTGCACACTTTTGTCTGTTCTTGGATTCACTTTGATGAGGTTATCAAGGTCTTTGGAACTTTAAACCAAAAAGCAAACACGTGGTAAGTAAAAATGGAATTAAATCAACTAAGTATATTAATTTAAAGAATATATGTACTCAAGATGAATTATACTATTAAGATTTGGTATCTGAATTAATACCAGTTTATGCCCTCAGAGAGAGAGAGAGAGAGAGAGAGAGAGAGAGAGAGAGAGAGACCTCTATATAAATCATTGACACACTGGCCAGTTTCTCTTTACCCTAAAAAAATAAAACCATAAAAGTAGACAAGATTGAGTTTTTAAAAAATATTCAGGAATTATTTAATGATTTGTTGAGAACTTTGACCTGGCCCCTCTGATGCTACAGCTATACTCTTTTTTTTTGTTAATGATTTACATTTATAGTGCATTTTTGCTTTAAAGGGATTTTATACCCATTATTTTTATATCCATTCTCTTAATAATCAAGTGACAAAAGTGAGAGAAACATTTTATAACTATAGATGCCTAAGCCAGTGTGTTCAAGGCACCCATGTGGCAAATAATGGAGCCCAGACTTCCTGATTCAAATTCAAAGACTTTTCAACACAGCTTCTCTGAAGAGTGCCACAAATCGCTGTGGCTGGGGAAGGAAGAAAGATCAAACATAATCCTCACCCTGAGTTACTTCTGTTCACTTCAGGGGTCACTCTGTTGATATTATCAAGACTCTGGCCCCTTTAAAACATTAAAAAAATAAAGATGAGGTTAATGAGAGATAAATAACTAGTGGGCAAAATTATGTATTAAAATTCAGAAATAGCATCAACACTTAGTGAGAGCATGTCAAAGAGTTGAAGTTTGGTAAAGGTGACTATGCAGAAGAATGTAGGAACTTTTACCTCCCTAAAACTCACGGAGACTCAGTGAGAGATTTTAATCTTGGAGCCATTATGACAGTAGCAAATGCCCTACTATGCCTCTGTTTCTATCATGATTTATTTAATGCTATACTCTTGACCTTTGCCAGGTGCACTAACATTTTGTAGTAGCCCTATATATGTCACATGGCACATTCCAGAAGGCACCCTCTTAATATCATACTTCATCATGCTGAGGAACTTTCAAATTAATTTTGGAGATTATATATTTTGTAAATGACACTCTTTAGCAAGTTTGCTATTCACAATAATGGATTAAGATTAATATATCGGTTTGTTGATGTTCATGATATACAGCCTGGTATCTGCTTCTAGTACTTATAACTGTATGTTAAACTATACATTTTTACTAGTTCTGTATTGGCAACAAACAACATAAAGATTAAAATCCATGGGGTTCTGAAATGTAAAATATATTTACTGTAATATAAAACTCTATATAGTCCCTGAAAACATGTCAGGGATTCATTGTTACCCTTTAGAGTGTCTGAATCTGATCTTAATGGAATTTTGCTTTTCTTACCATTTCTCCATGCCCTGTGGCCCTACTAAGATCATATCATAAAGTCTTTGTGATTGCATCTATACATCAAAGATACAGATATTTGGAAGCAACCAGATGTTGACTCAAGTTTTTACTTGTATCCAAATGTCTGAGAATGTGTATACTCAGGCTAAAAGCAGCTAAAATATTTGAACCTTTTTCATACAAATAATGAAACAATTAACCCAACAGAAATAGTTATTTTACTCCAGAAAACTTCTTGTTGGTTTTTCAAACACTTTGTTGGTTTTTTGCTTAAACCAAGTATGTGAGATTTAAATTCCAGTACTGAAAATAAAAATTCCTAAGATTCTATGTCCACATATGAGTAATACATAAATACACAACACAACAATAAGCATTGTAACTCCTCCCTTGTAACATTTGTGTTGGTCTCAACATTTGCTTTCATTATATTGCTAAGACTTTGATCTCTTTAAACATATTAAATAAAGTACATATTAGTGTACTAAAATTAAAATTTCAAAGGTTATTAAAATTTCAAAGTTCATAAAGTCAATAAGGTAAGAATGAGCCTGGAATCTAAGATAGTTTTGGCTAGACTTATTGAACAAGTAAAAGACCATCACTAAGGTTTAGGATTTTATTCTATCTGAAATGTGATAATGCTGAGAGTTTTAATAAGGAAAGGAACATAATCTTATTTTACTTAAAAAATCTATAGAATACTGCACACATAACCATACACACATGGATCCCGACAAACTTTTGTGTATATGTGTACACATGTCACACATAGGCATGCAGTATACACATACATACCAACATATGAAAAACAGCAGGTGATGATTTGAAATAGTCTAATAAAAATTCGAAAGGAAAACGGATATTTCTTAGAAAGTCAAAGTAAATTAAATATTTGAACAGTAAATAAATCATTAAGAAAGCATATAATTCAACTGATCTTTTTTATTGCTCACAGTTACTTGTATCTACTATGTGCTGGACATGGTAGTATTATGATTCCTATTCTGTCGATGAGTAAATTGAGGCACAGAGACACAGCTAGCCAGGGACAGAGTCAGAATTTGAGTTTCAATCTTTTGGACTCCTTGTTCCCATTCACTACCTCAACATACCCCCCTGAACCACCCAAGTAGCCAAGGAAATCAGTGCATTCTTCTCCATCTGTTGGTTGCAAAGTTGTACAAGTCTGTGGGCCTCTGATCAAGCCAGGCTGCTGAGAACAGGACAGGCTGGCAGTGAGTGCCCCAGCTTTGCCGCTGCCC
>PVJC01021877.1:0-27866 GCA_004026665.1 Murina feae | reverse complement strand
ATTATGAACAACAAATATATATCAACGAGTGAATCTAAGAATCAAGTGAATAAAAAATCTGATGAACAGAATAAACTGGTGAATAGAATAGAATCAGAGGCATAGAAAGGGAGTGGACTGACAGTTTTCGGGGGTTAAGGGTGTTGGGGATGCGTGAAGAGACTGGACAATAATTGTACACCTATGGATGAGGACAATGGGGGGGGCAAGGTCAGAGGTTGGGGTGGGAATTGGGAGGAGGGGAGCTATGGGGGAAAAAAGAGGAACAACTGTAATAATCTGAACAATAAAGATAAATTAAAAAAAAAACGTTGTGTATACAGGCCACAAAAACATCTCAATAAATTCTAAAAATATCAATAAATAAATAAATAAATAAATAAAAATTAAAAAAAATAAATTCACTTGGATGATCTTTTACTCCATAGAATGTTGTGGCTATTGGGCTTTTAAAATGAAAAATGCTAAATTAGAAAAACATTCTAGCCTCTATTTAAAAAGCATCCAAGCCCAGGTTTCTTTCTCAGTAATTAAACCCTAATACAGAATATTCATTATGGTAACAGTTCCTCATTACCTGTGCCTATTAGTCTGTGGATGTCTGTTGATACCCACAGTTCAAATTTATGATTGTGGTCTTACATTAAAATAACACCCTCTACCCACAGAATCATTAGGTATGGTGAAATACTAGTCCATCACTATTCGTGAATCTCTGAGGCTGTACATGAGATGCCCCCTAGGATGAATTACCATGCATCTATTCAATTCATTAAGGTTTTATTTCAGTAATCACTTACTGAACAAATGAAAGAAACAATGAAATGATTCTTATTGAACTAAGTCACATGTATCTCTGCAGGTTGTTTTATCCCTTCTGCTTGAAGAAATTTACACTCTAAATGGAATAATATGATAGAAAAAAAGCTATACGTGTAGCCATAAGAAGTAATGAATTGACCCACTTATTTATGCAATTTAGAGTGCCTTGTTTCTTATTGGCAATGGCTTTGAAATCATCCTTCTGTTGTTTAATGTTCATGTGTCTAGCCCACAGCCATGTTGTTAGCTCTTTGAAAATCTGCTCTCTCGGTGTCTGAAGAGTGTCCTGAACTTAATACAAGGGCAAAGCTGGCTTCTTCACTAACCCAAGGCCAGATGTACTAGTAAATGCAGAATGAATGTAGAAAGTCAGCTGACATAAAGTATATAGAAATAATACATGATGTGCATGTAGAGTCTGAAGTGTTAGAACAGAATAAAAGCCAGTAGAAATGAAACAATAGGATAATTCATTGGTCCATCTTACCAACAGCTCATTGTGGTTCTCTGTATAAGTTCAGAATAGCCTATACTGGTAAATTTTTTTTTGAAGTGGGAAGGACTGAGTAAGCAATGCATTTCTTACTGTTATCCATGCTATTTCCACATAGTTTTGCTAAATTCCAATTATGCAAAGACCCATCAAATTATTATTACCGTATTTTCCGGCGTGTAAGACGACTGGGCATATAAGACAACCCCCAACTTTGAAGAAGATTTTCCTGTGTTAAAAAGTCTGGACGGAGACTGT
Organism: Murina feae; assembly: GCA_004026665.1. Lineage (NCBI taxonomy): Eukaryota > Metazoa > Chordata > Mammalia > Chiroptera > Vespertilionidae > Murina > Murina feae. The sequence goes on along the minus strand of PVJC01021877.1, from coordinate 26,293 downwards.
ATGTGGAACAAAAAGGAGCCAACTGGAGACATTTGCAGTCTCCGTTCGTCCAGCTCCATTGAGGACCCCCGACTTTTGAGAATATTTTCCTGGGTTAAAAAGTCGTCATATACACTGGAAAATATGGTAAGCCTAATAAATGATGCAGAGTGAATAAATTGCCAGATGATGCTTGAGATCAAACGTTGTTTTTGCATTACATCCAAATACTTGTACTGGCCATTCTTTAAAAAACACAAAAACACAGCATTTCATTATTTTCTGCTCTGTATGAGATGTATCTCATAGTACAGGCAAAGCTGTTATGGGGAAATTGAGAGCTGGGTTTAAAAATTTGATGACTCTATCATGTTTATAAATGGCTTACATAACACTAGATATCCATAGGGAAATGATTAAGCATATTGCCTAGATATCTTGGACATGGCAACCTTAGCAATCAATTTATGTTCCTGATAGTAAGATAAAAAAAGACCTGTTAGATTTTTGTATGTAGGATCCTCTAAGATTGCAATATCTCAAGACTCTTTCTAATGATGAAGCTGCATTTCCTTGATGATACAAAAGCTGTTGAGGAGAGAAAATATTCTGTGTTTTTTTCTAATTGTCTGAATTGTTCCCGAAGCAGGATGTTAGTACAGGGAAATTGGAGTCATTAAATCTCATTAGTTGCTAGTAAGGTCTACAGATCCAGGGAGCATGAGTTCCTCGTGCAAGTTTCACCTTTTATTCTCTGAACTTCTCAACTGTGTGGGTCTGAAACTCATCAACTAAATTCCAGTCCTAGGACCTCACCAGAAGCTAAAGGGAATGTTCAAGTCATAGGGTAGGGAGATAAAACCCTTCCTATTATCACCCAGCAAATAGCGATGGAGGCTGGATCGTGTCCTCCTGACAAACTGGCAGATAGTTTCTAATAGTAACGTATCTGTTTGTAGTTGCTATAAGCTGTTTGTAGTGGCTATCTGTGCTTTTCCAATATCTTTATTTCCACTCTCTAAAACATGCTCTTCCTTTCTCTTTAACTATTTTCCGTTAATAGTAGTCCTCTCTACCAATGGAATGATCTTAGACTCCTCTATTGTCTCCCTTTTCTCATCCGATCAATCATACACCCCTATTAAATCTGCCTCCCGTATAGCTCTCATATCTAAAATGTTTCTTCTTTATCCCTACTGCCACTTACTTAGTGTAGTCCCATCATGTTTCAGTTGTACTATTGCAAAAACCTTCTAACTGGTCTTCCATTTCCTTAGTATTACCACTCTCATCCATAGCCTAGAAGAGTAGACTTGCTAAAATATGAAAGTTTGTGTTGCACACTTGCTTAAAATTATCTGACAAATCCCCTTTTCTTCATGATAATATCCTTACTATGTCAAACCATATATTTCATCATCTGATTTTTGCATATCCATCTGTCACTTTTCTCTCATATCCTCAAAACTTTCAACTCTTTGATATTTAGAAATGTGTCCTGACACATTCTTAATCGCTCCACACATGCCATATCTACTAAAAATACATAGTACATTCTTAACACAGGACTACTAAATGTGTTGTGTTATTAAATAAATAAATGAACTGAAGAATCATGATGTCATCTACCCCAGGCTGCAAAGCATCAAAGAGTTCTTATATTGCTGGGTGAATCCACAAATCTCTTTTGAACATCTACTTAAAAGTTCGTTTTTGCATCATAGTGGGTCTTTTACTACCAATATAATTCTTATTTCCCCTTAAATATTTCAGTGATGACTTTTACAAATACTTCCTTCTCTTCTTCACATTTCAGTTTCACCTCTGTCCCCTTTGTTCTCATAAAATAGCCCCTTATGTACTTGCTTGAGTCAATGTCAGATAACATGGAGCTGCTTTTTGTTGTCTTGCAAAGCCTATATTTCTTCCTCTGCCAGCTTTTTATTTTGAATGACTGTGTTTTTCTTGCCTACTGATTACATGGCTTTCATGTTTACTTCCATACTTTTTAAAAACATTTTATTGATTTTCCAAGAGTGAGGAAGAGAAAGGGAGAGGAAGAATAAAACAACATGATCTCTTAATTCCCCCCCAACCATCCCCAGCCTTCCAGCTGTAGGATGAAAGTCTGTTCAAGGCTGCTCTGTCTCTGTATTTGTTTATGTTTATCATTTTGTAATGGTCTTTATTATCCATAAATAAGTGAGGTCATGTGGTAGTTTTCTTTTATTGACTGGCTTATTTCACTTAGCATAATGCTCTCCAGTTCCATCCATGCTGATGCAAATGGTAAGAATTCCTAACTGAAAGACTTACATGCATGCATAGGAGCATAATCAATGGACACAAGAAACTGGGGGTTAGGGAGGTGGGGGGAAGGGCAAGGGGAAAAAATGGAGATCTATCTATCATTTGTTGTAATACTCATCTATCATTTGTTGTAATACTTTAAGCAATAAAAAAAAACATGAAAGGGAAACATGGATCAGGCTCCTCCCACATGCACACACACCATCACACACACACACTCACACACACACACACAGGCATCAAACCAGAAACCTAGGTATGTGCTGAGAGGAATCAAACCTGCAATCTTTTAGTGTATGGGAAGACACTCCAACCAACTGAGGTACCCGGCAAGGGCTAAATGTTTGAGTCTTTAGATCTGCATGCCTATATGCTAATAAATTGTTGCAATCATTTTATTGTTGCTTTAAGTCAGGTTGAGTTGGGATTCTGCCTCATGCAATCAAGAGTCATCATTAAATTAAAAGCATTTACCACATCATATCTGCTTGCTGGCTAAAAAAGAGTTCATTAAACAATCAATTAATGAAAGAACTGGCAACTCTTTCTTGAGTATTAGCTAAGTTCTTAGCATGCCTGATGACCTCTAGTCACCTGCCAGACTTTGTATCACTGTTACCTCCTCAATGAAGTCTTAGCATAAATCTCTATGAAAAGTCTATTATCAATTCAGATGTGATAGACAGCATAGGGTGGTGAGTAAAGCAGAGGCTCTGGAGTTCAACTATGTGGCTCAAATCCGGGTTTTGCCTATTTTTACAGCACCATAGTTATATTTTTGTTTACATAAATTTAATTTGCTTTAAAAATATATCCACAACCTAGGCGGGATCTAGAAACTTGGAGAAGGAGTTGGTTAAGAGAAGAGAAGGAAGGTTTTTAAAGGAGTTCATGGCCTTTTACTAGATGTGTTACTCTAGAAATTACAATTAATCTTCCTGTGATTCAATTTGTATAATCATTAAATGAGGGTAATATAACTTGCTGTTGTGACTAAAGAAGTAAGACATAAAAATCTCAGAAAAATTCCTGACACTAGGTAAGCACTTCTTAGATGTTATAAAAAAATTCATTTGTTAAAATACAGATTCTTAAGTAATAATGACTATTTTAATTTTACTGATTTTTAAACCCTCTACTGCCTATAACTGTGAAAGCCCTTTTTTATCTTTTTCTCTGAAGTACTCCTATGGAGCAAAATTTCACCACTGAGTTAACTCAGAGATAGTTGAATCTTCTCACATTCAACCTTTATTTGGTTGTTTTCATTATACTTACCAATTCTTGATCTAACCATGTGTAGATAAAGTAACAAACAGCGTAATTCAAAAAATATTACATAAGGAAAGAATACATTAGGGAAGCATTTCTGAGAGTTCAGACTTGTTTTCCAGAAGCTCAACAATGTTTGTTCAGATGACAGGCTAATCATCAAGGATAACTCTGATGTTTGTAGATTATGTTAATAGCCCTTTGCTGGTTAGAAGTTTATAAAGCACCATTTCCCACATAGGGGAATAGATTTCATGCTCCTAGTAGTATCCTTACATAAACAAAGTTTCTTAATTTTACTCCAGTCCAAATTATTAAACTTTTTCTTTGCAGTTAATAACTTTTTCTCCTTTTTAAAACCACTAATCTACCCTATAATTTTGAAGATAACTTACCTATATTTTCATCTAAAGCTTTCTTGTTTTGCCATTCACATTGTTTTACAAAACCATGTATTGTTTTACAATGCCATAGTGTTTTCCATTCAGATCTGCAGAACCGATTCCATGGGCAGAGATGAGAAATGTGGTGTGAGCTGGGTGATAAGCTCTCTGGAAGCAGCAGACAGATGATATGTGAGAAGAAAAAGCGAGGAAAGTTATAAAAGGCAAATAGAAAGAAGGAAATCTGTGGGCCTGCTTTTGGAGGCTTTTTTGAGATGGGAGGAGAGAGTCATATTTAGGGATGTTACTGGCCTATAGACCATCTATGTCAGGCTTTTGCATCATAAAGACACTGACCTATGAGTAGGTGAGTAGAATGGTACTAGTGTAAGTCAGCCCTGGAAGGTCTTACAAGTGTAGCCAGAGGGGGAAAAAAAACACATATAAAACAAGTCTACAACTAAACAAAAATAAATACAAAGGACTTTTAGAGGGAAAACGAAAGACCATTACCTTTACCAATAGATTATACTAGGGCTTTTGTGACCATTTGGGCCAGGGTTTATAAGTAGGCAGAGTCATCACTTTTGGAATTACCTGTGGCTCTTGTTCAAAAGAGTGGTACTAAGGACTACACCCTAAATCTACTGAATCTGAAATTTTTGGGTTGGAGCCTGGATTATTGGCATTTCTCCACAATTTTTTAAAGATTCTGAGGCTCAGCCAGAATTGAGAACCACTGACCTTATCTAATCCCCTAAATCACATGGAGCACAAATTCTTCTAAACTGAACTTGATTGTGTGTTTGAATGGGGTCCAGGACAGATCCAAATGTAACAGCTGTGACTGGCTCTTATCCCCAGTTGCAAAACAAGACTTTGGTTTGTTGAGAATATTTGTAAAGACATTTTTTGGTGTCCCAGATGTGTCTCTGAAATGTGCTCATGAACTGGTCAGAGCCTATGCCATGGAACATTGCATGGAAGGCTTAATGAAGATGCTATGGGTGGAAGCAGGGAGGCCAGCCTGGAGGCTGTGACATTCATCTCAAAGAGAGCCCTTGAGCAGTGCTGTGAGGACACTCAGGTCAGAGTGGGCCTTGGTAACTCTGATCTCTCAGTCCCTTAGCTGGGCTGCTAGTGTTGTTAAGTCACTCCTCAGCCTTCCGTAATTCACCAGTCCATATTTGATTAGCTTTAGCCTAATCTCTATAAAATCATTTAGGGGAAGAAATATTTACCTTCTTCTTTCCTCTTTTACTCATTTTTTAAAAGATTTAAATATATTTATTGACTTTAGAGAGAGAAATGCTCAATGATGAGGGAGAATCATCAGTTGGTTGCCTCCTGCATGCTCCCTACTGGGGATTGAGCCTACAACCTGGGCATGTGCCCCAACCTGGAATTGAACTGTGACCTCCTGGTCATGGGTGGGCACTCAACCACTGAGCAACACCAGCCAGGCTGTTTCTTGTTTTAAGCAGGGGTCCTAAAATGTAAAACTTGATTTTAAAAAAAGAAACCAAAGATCTTTCAGCTATACAAAAAACATTATTAAAGATGAGGCATAAAAGATGCCAACTCTCAAAGTTATTTTGGATCACTTGACTCATGCTATAAGTTGAAATTAAAGATGATGTCTTTTACCAGAAAGGCTTTGTGCAATTTTAAGACCCAATGATATACTTTCTCTCTTGAATTCTAGACAATCATCACTACAAACTTTAATCTGCTCTTGCCTGTATTAAATGTGGAAGGCATTAATCAGGTCTTTTTTTATTAAAAATTATACTGAAGAGGAACTATCTACTGTGCCCAATATGTGTTCTATTATTAATGTTAGGCTGGCATTGTTTAATAGTAGATGTTACAGTACTAATTCTCTATTCCCCCCAGTTTCTCATGCAGAGGTGACTTCCATACAAGGAAATTTAATTTCTAATAAGTGTTACTCTAATCCTCCTATAGGGCTTTTGGGGCTATATTTAAAAAGCATATTTGCAGCTGTCGACATCATGGACTATGAAAGGACTAAGTTTCAGGGTTAAAATTTTCCCTTGGCTTTTTCATTGTCATAATAAAGCTCTTATCTAAAAGACTGGCACATGCTAAGACATGCATAAAAAGCAAATAGGACCCAACCATTCCACTCCTATTTAGAAATCCAAGATAGTTGAGAACTTATACAAACTCCTGTAAACAAATGTTCATGGCAGCATTATTCAAATTGTCATGAAGTTGAAACAACCCAAATGCTTATCATTTAATAAATGGATAAACAAAATGTGATATATCTATACAGTGGAATATTATTCTGCCAGAAAAGTACTGATATAGGCTACAAAATGAATAGACACTAAAAATATTGTGCTAAGTGAAAGAAGCCAATGTACTGCATGATTTAACTGCAATAAATTCATAAGTACAAGCTTGGTTTGTATTCCTGAAAACTGGTATATTTTCAGTGTTAGTTTTGGAGCTCTAAATCTTTGTGATGCTGAACAAACTTAGAGACATCCTTGATACCTTTGTACCACCCCTTCCTCCCTCTATCTAATTCATCATCAATTCCTGATTCTAATTATCTTTTGACTGTGTGGCTGGGGCAAATAATTGTAGTCTTTTGAGATGTAGTAAGTTCCTATGATTCCAAGGCCCATAGTGATGGTGGTGGCCTCTGGCTCTAAGCTGACCTTGGCTTCTTCAAGTATATCAAGTAAGAAAGCACGTTGTGTTACGGTTTAATAAGCTCAGTTAGCTCTATTTACATACTTTCTTTCTTTGGCAATCAAAGATTATTCCCATGATTGTAGATTCAAATAAATTTTATGTCTATTGCTTTTGTTTTGTTCTCTGTTGGGACACAGTTTAACAATACCAATTTTTTTCTTACCTTCCTCGTGAAAATGAATTGCATTTTCTGCTACTCTATTCTTAGTCTGCAACAGGACAAAATGTAAAACAGGCCCAATTTCATGCTGTTTTAGGGCCATTCCACGTTGCCTAGATAAATCATGCAGGCACAAGTCATTTATCAAAAATACATTTACTTGAATCAAATTTAGTTTGCATGCAAGGAGTGGTGAATTCATATCTCTTTCACTAAATAATTTATCCATCTCTGATGTATTTGAAATATAAAAATTTCATAATAAAATTAAACAAATTTTTCTGTACCTGGAAATTGTTTATTGGATGAAATGTACAGCTCATCCCAATATCACAACACCATTATGCTGATTTCAGTGTTTAAGAGGTTTATGATGCATTTCAAAGTAGATAACAATAAATTCAATCTAATATAACTACAAATTCTTGACTTCTAAATGGTTGATATTCTTCACTTCTTCCAACTTTTCCAATTTACTATTCACCTCAAGCCTCTTTTAGTTCATGGGATGAGGAAAAAATAATACTAATCTCATGTGCTGAAGACAAAAGTTTTAGGGGTTTGGGGGTATTAATTGAACTTCAGTTCTTGAGGAAATGCGTCCAATCTATCAATAAAGTAGTCTTGTGTACTGAAGAAAAAGACAGTACTTTTGTTTACAAGGACTCTTTAGATCTGGCAAGGGAGGAAAAAAAACACCTATTGTGGTTTGAAATAATGGGTCATTAGAGGATTTACTATGCCTGTAGGGCTGGTGAGCTGATGTGTGTCCCTGAACTCAACCAAAAGAGTGCCAACAAGTACAGGGGTCACTATGCCATAGTGGCTAAAAGTGAAGGCTCTAGAATTAGGCACTTCAGCTTTGTATTATGACTCTGGCCTTGTCTTAGTTGTGTGATTTTGGATAGTTCACTTTTGTGAGGATTTTTTTTTCTTTTGCACTATAGATCATAATGGTGTCTGTGGCTTAGAATTAATGGAATAATTAAACACAGAGTAAAGTGCCTGATCCTTAAGTAGGCACTCAACTAGGAGGACTGAGGATAGATCCACCAATTAAGTAGCTCTGTCAACTTGGTCATAAAGAACACTGAAGCATAAGTGCAAATAAGTTTGTTAGAGGTGGTCAATGGGAGAAAAACTGACATCTGTAATACTTTCAACAATAAATATAAAATTTAAGTAAGTACTAACAAAAATAAAGAACATTGAAACAGCTTCTACTTCACTCACCCCCTTTCAGCTAAAATTGACTAAGGGTTCCTACCTTCTGTTTGGCCCTAATTCTTGAGACATTCCAGAGCAGCTGCAGGAATTTAATTAGCACTTCTAGAGTGCTAGTTCATGAGGTCCGTAATGACTTATGATCAGGCATTAGTTGTGTCTTTTGTGTGGTCAAGATATAAATGTATTCAGGATTTGACAGCCTTCTCAACTTCATCTTCCTATCCCCTTGGTTTTGTCCATCTATGAGCATTTTCCTGCTAGTTTCTTCACACTAAACTTGATTTTCCAGATGTAGTTTCTGATTCCTAGCCTAGTTGGCAAGGTCCTTCTATGGACTTCCCCTGCAAAGATGAATTTTCTCCTTGCATCATCAGCAATGGTCTGAATTCTGGTGGAAAATGAACCAATTACCCAGAGCCATCATAATGCCATGCATGTACATGAAAGACGACCTTCTTCCTCCTAGGATTCTGCTGGCATTTCTAGAATAGATTGCCATGAGTTTTTGAGTATGTCTGAAACACTTCTGTTTACTATGCTTGAGACTTATGTTATGGAATGCTAGAAGGACACCTTCTTTAGGTGTCCTTTTCGAGGCCCAGACAAGGCATTTTCCCACTTGCTGTGTGTCAGAATATTAATATCATCATTTTCTTTTCAGTTAACCTACATGTAGTCATTAAATAAATAAAGGAAATTAAATTTTCCTTTGATTCTCAAAGGCTATTTTAAGGCTGTGGTGGAATGAGTTGAATGATATAGCATCTATAAAACTTAGCTTTTAAAAATACCTTTTTCTTTTTTTCTGTGCCATAAAATCTAACTAACAATGAGAATTCTAAGTCATAGAATATTTTTCCTACATAGATTAGATTCATCTCACTATACTTCTTACACTATAGTTCTTCTATTGGTGAATTCTTTTAGCATTTGTATTTCTGAAAAGTTCTTTATTCTGCCTTCATTTTTATCAGTTTTATTGAGATACAAATGACATACAATAAACACCTGTGTTCAGTATTGCAATAGAAATGTTTTTGCTAAATGTACATGCCCAGAACCGTCACTGTAAACAAGATAGAAAGCATAAAATCTATCCCAAATGCGTCCCCAAATGTGTCAATGTTTCTGTCATGTTCTGATTTATACTAAAAAAATATGTAATTCATAAAACTCTTGGAATTTTCTAATTAATGAGAACCATAAATGTGTCTTTTGTTATGTAAATGAGATGACTTTCAAAAAGCACCTAAGGGTGTGGGTCAGTTTGCCACCAGAGCCAAACTTGTGATTAGAGGGTCGAAACTTTACTCCAAGGAATAACTGAGGGGCTGGAGGTTAAATCGGGTACCAATGGCTAATGATTTCCTTCATAAAAATCCAAAAGGACCAGGTGTACCAAGTTTCAGGGTTGGTGAACTTGAGATTCAACAAGTGTGGTCTGATGTGAGAAGGCCTTGTCTTAGTTGTGTGATTTCCCTTTCCCCATGCTTTGTTCTATGTAGCTCTTCCATCTGGCTATTCCTGAGTTACAAGCCAATGAGGAAACATGTTTCCTGAGTTTTATGAGCCCTCCTAGCAAATGAATCAAACTCAAGAGGGAGCTGTAGGAACCTCTGATTTATAGTAGCTCATTGGTCCTGTAGTTTGAGCCCCCTAGAGCTTTCATATGGAGAAACTCACCTATGTGAATCTACACACAGCAAAGCAGAAGCTAGAGGAATAGGACATTAGGAACCTGATAAAATCCCTTGAGCCCATGGATTATGCCTCAAATGGAGTTCTACTCTTGATATGACCTTATATGGAAATAATTGCATTCCTAGTTTTTCTCAAGACAATGTGATTTGAGTTTCTGACATTTGCAGCACAATGCCCTCCTCAGCTGCTATCTAAACTGCATAGCACAATATCCATTAGGAATCTCACTAGGCTCTCCTGTGAGATGCTTTCAAGAAGGAAGACAATTTAGTGTCTTTGTCTAGCTTTGGAGAAGACTAATTTTTTTTTTGAAAGAGCTATATATAGGGAGTGAAAACCAGTCAGAAATCAACAGAGGCAGTCACAGGAAATTATGAAAAGAGCTGCTGCCACAGCTTCTCAGAGCAAAGAGCAGACAAATTACAGCTAAGAGCTTTAGGGAGTTGATGAAAGTCACCACAAACCTTATAAGCACTGATTGTGTGCAATGCTTTTTGCTAGTTTTATTGGAAGAGTCAGAAAGATAAGACGTGGCATCCACTCCAGAAAACCTTATGGCCTGGAGGAAGAGACAACATGTGGATACAAAATCTTGCAACAGGATTAAGGACCAAAAAGTAGAATGGATGAGGTTCCATGTAAGAGCTAACAGTAAAGAGTAAAGAGGATAGAGATACTGGAACACTTCATGGAGGAGGTGGCATTTGAGTAGAGCCTTGGAGGATAAACACAATTTTAATGACTTTTGATGATATTTGAGATAAATAGTAAAAGAGACCAGAGACAGAGAGTACAGGCCCGAGTATAGGCCAGCTTAGTATGGATTTACAGAGAGGAGGGACCCTGTTCATATGTGATCTGTGTCTCCCATGAGGCCTGTTACCAGGAGTAAGGATTTAATAAGTGGCAACTGCTCATATTACACTTGTTATTTTCTGTCCTCAAGGGTTTACATTATGGATGGGAAATCAGATTTGTAAGAAGGCTCATCTAGGTGTAAAAATGAATCCAGAATATAAGACTGAAATAATTAAGTCCAAATGTATTTATTCATTCCTTTAATCAGTATTTATTAGACATTTATGTATCAGGTAGAATGCTAGCATCTGGGAATTGTGTGATAAGTTAACTCTGCCATCTGTCTCAGGGAACTCACATGCAAGTGGTGCTGATGACTTGAGGATCCCATATCTCAGCTGAAATCTTCTGATTTTCCATATCAACCCTTTCCCCTTTTTAATAACAGTTGGAATTTTTAATCCCAGTTGCAATCATGAGGAAATTTACCTAAGCCTGCCCCAAACTGGACTGGCTCAAGTTTAACTGGAGGTGTCAGAGAACAGGGTGTGCTGCTGACAGAGATCTTTCTAAAGATCACCTCACTGTGAAGCCAAGTCCTCAAGGGCCCTGCCTGTGAGATTGTACAGTCCTTCAATTCTGATGTTTTAAATACTCTCTGGCTTAGGAACAGAAGAATGTGGGTGGAATTAGGAGGTCTGGATTCATTTGAGACCATTCTGATGACAATTTAAGACACTATTCTGTGGCATAAACAAATTATTCTCTTGGAAGAATTAGTTACCTTTAAACACATGTACACAACCACACACATGTACACGAATACCCACACAACTTACCAAAAAGAATTGTTATTCTATTGATGGTATCTGAGGCATAGCTTCCTGGAAGATGCTGTTGATGTTTTTTTTTAATTTACATTTTTCTTTCTTATAATATTTTCAGTGAAGTTCAGAAAATAAGAAATAGCTCCTTTAGTAAACGTTTTTAACCACAGGAATTATTTATTCCAATTTGTCTTAGGGCCTCTGAGTGAGGAAGTAATTTTAGAGTCATTATGTCTTTTCTTTAACTTTCTTTTTATTCTGTAGATCTGTATTTCCTTTTATAAAACAGTATTCATTATCATCAAATTATCTTCTCTGTAGTGCTAAGAGTAGGGACTACCATTAAGTCCACTTTAGAGAATAGACAACTAAGGCAGGAAGATATTATGTAATTTATCAAAGGTGGGTCGACTGGGATCAGCAGGGTGGTTCATACTTGGGGTGTTCAATGAAGCAGCTGCAGTTATCTGAAGACTACTGGTGTGAAGACCAAACTTCTTATCTCACAGGCCTGGAGTCTCATGTAGAGTGGGTGGGACAGTTATTGACTGGTTGGGCATCCCTCTCTCCTCACAGCTTCTCTGTGTAACTGGCTTGAGCTTATTCACAGTGTGTTGATCTCAGGACATTCATAATTCTTTCCTAGAGGTTATAGAAGAAGCAATTTATAAAAACCAAGACACTAGATGAAAAAAAATTTGATGACCTAGCCTTGAAACTCATAAGATACATTTTTTTTTTTACCATATTATCATTGGTGATAAGCAAGTTACAAGTGAAGAGACTCACAGAGTGGACTTTGAAAGGCAAGGTTCCTTGAGAGGTCATTTTGGAGATTAGCTACTTTAAATAAATAAATAAATACCTTTACCTTTAATTCTAATGATTGTCCTCTGATACTAATTGTACCCATTAACTGTTAATGGGATTAATGAAGTGTCAATAGAGAACAAAGAAGACTAAGAAAGGATTTCCACAACATGGCATTATTAGTTATAAGGGTTAATTATTTAGCATTTTTACAGTGTTTTGCATACTTTGAGAGTTCTGAGTGTTGATTCAGGCACATATCCCAATCCTAATGGACATTGTACTTCTATTTGCCTTATGTATATATTTTTGTTTGTATGGGCAAATCAATGTGCAAAAATGTGCCTCCTTTGTGTGGGTCTGGTGCTTTGTATATTCATGAAGCATTTGCCTCTCCTGCTGAGACAAGTGCCAGTGGTCTAGATGAGCTTTTGGCTTCAAGAATGCTAGAAGAGTGTATTCTTCTGTTATTGGAGAGTTTAATCCCTGAGTATTCTTTGGCTCATTGACAGGGTTCTACTTGGGCATTTTTTCCCCTTGGGAGGCCCTTCTTTCTGGCTCTGTTAGTTTTTCCCTTGGCTCTCTTCTCATAGTCTTTCAATGCTTCTGGTTAATTTTTTTTTAGTTCAAGCATTTGAGCCCTTTTGCCCAAATCTTTGCTGCAGGTTAATCTAGAATAATGACAGTAGAATCTGATTTAAGTGGATTCTAGTTGTTTTTTTTTGTTGTTGTTTTTTTTTTTTTTTTACCAATCTCTATTATAAAACCATGACTGACATATCAATTTTCTGTTTGAGGCAATTAAGTGATAATATTGATATTATTTATTACGTAACATTTATTGAGTACTTATACAACAAAATTTAAACAAATATATTTATTTGCATTCTCACATGTAATCCTACAAAGTTATTACTATTATTTTTATTCAAATTTTACAAATGAAAAAACAGGCTTAACAAGTCAAAGAAATGTTAGTAGTTCTGAATCTAGTACTCAAAAACAGGCAATTGATTCTGAGCACGTACGTCTAGCCATATGCTCATTCTCATTCAACTAAAATCTCTTGAAACTCCAGTCTAGGAAAATGTTATAATTGGTGGGGTATTTTGTTTGTTTTTGTTCATTTGTTGTTATTGTCTTTTAATGGGCCATTTGGGAAACCTCAGAATACTTAAATTGTCTTGCTAACCAAAGCTAAAAGACAGAGGCATGTCTATTTTTCCATTCATCTTTCTTTTTTCTATCTTTTCATTTTGAGATAATGACTAGCATCTCAGTTTTTGTGATTGTTTTCTTTTCTGTTCAGTCTACACTATTTTATTTTTATTAGAACAGTATAAACTAGATATATTTTTTATTTTAGCACAAGGTTATGATAGCAGTCATCACATGGGCCTTTTTTCTCCTTAAGGAATTGAAAATTTTTAAGACTTGTCAAATTCTGCAACATTTAGAAAAGCTTTTCATAGGATATTTCAAACATTACTTGGAACAACAACATCAACAACAAACACAGAGTAAATTCTTCCTTTGACTTCTTACCAGTGGCCTCCAGAGGTTCCTTGAACACTCCTCTTATTTTGCAATGCTATATAATAAAGGGGTAATATGCAAACTGACCATCACTCCAACACAGAAGATGGCCGCCTCTGTATGGTGGGAACTTCCAGTCAAATATACTTCTCAGGAAGCACAATTCTTTTGTGCCTTGGGTACAGTTTGATGTCTACTCACTATTTAGGGGATAGGTGGATGGACAAAAAGCCCTATACAGTTGTTTCAGGAGTTTTTATGACATTAATCACACAACAGGGGGTGATTGAGGAACGTGACCCTGAATTTGTATGCTGTGGTGCTCTGTAGTGCTCCCAGATGGAAACGGCCAACTCAGGAAACAAACATTCCTCTGCCTCGTTTCTTGGATGATGGTTTTTAAACCAATTTCCAGCAATTTCTCAAGGCACTTTTTGTAGCTGTCACAGTGAGTGTCCTCTTGCCCTGGAGATGTGCAACTGCGTGACTCGGTCCTTTTATTTCCTCCTTGCCTGAAAGTGAGGTTTAAAAAGAAAGAAAGAAAAGAGGAGTAGGTGAGTCTGTGTCTTTCTCTGTCAATGTGACCCGCTCTTTGTGTCACTGGCCTGTTTCAGAAGATGGATCCTTAAATTGGACCCAGTACTACAAATGCCACCTCACCATTTCTAATTGGGATGCTTGGGACTGTACAGCTCTGAGGGTCTCCAGGGTAAAGTGCCACATGAGGGGTAGTGTGCTGCCTTTATTTTCACTGCGACTCAACCTCAGACTGCTACCATTTAGACACCGAGTCATATTTAATGCCCATCAGGAGCTGGGGGAAGGCCATCTGACAAGCCCAAAGATTAACCATGTTCTAAGGAAAACGAGTATTAAAAAATCATCTCAGCAGAGGAGTGTTTAACAGGTTGAAACATAAATTTGTCAGTAAACTTTATTCTCCATGTACATGACATCAGACAAAGCTTTTTATATTATGAATGATATTTTGAATTATATACCCTACAATAGAGATATATATTTATATTCTGAATGATAAACTCTGCAATAGAGATACATCTACTGTTTCTAATTTGTTAGCCAATATTTGGAAGACAAGGATGAATTATATTTCTATGTCAATCTGCTTCTGATTCCGTACTTAGGGTGATGTTTCGGCAGGCATCACGCTGAAAGATGAGCTGTTAGAGTTAAGTGCAAGCCATTTTCCATTATGCCCATTGAGTTATAATTGGTCCTATGGACAATATTCTGGATTTCATTGATTTTTTTTTCATCAACTGGAAACCTTTAACATATTTTCTTTTTTTCCTATCCCAACTATCCTATAGGTTTTGAAATCTCTAAGAAAAATCTATATGAATTACAATTTTCTTATGCGTATCAAAGTTGTAATCTAGAATTAAACTTGGACATAAATCATCCAAAATGACAACCTAAAAATTGCCTGCATTATCTAACATCATCCTCACGAAAGTCCTGTATATTAACTGATATGCATTCATTTTACAGATGATTAAATCAAGCTTCAGAGGGTTAAAGAATTTACCCAAAGAAGAACAATTAATAAATGGCCTCCCAGAGAATGCAAACCCATTCCCACTTGACTGTGGAGTGTAGACACTTACACATGATCATATACTTGTTGGTGGCAAAGGACAGACCTTCACAATCTAACGTTGACTGTGTTTCCTGACAAACCACTGGTCTGTTACAGTTACAAACCTTCTCTTCTAGACAATAACGCTGTTCCATGCAGAAACCACTACGCATGGATCTTGTATAAAACTAGCCCAGTAGAAACACCAGCTAAACTCTCAAGTACTTGTAGGCTAGCCAGAGCTGTGATTGATTTCTGCCTTCAGCCCCGTCAAAGACAATCTTCAGCTATATTGTTTCCTTTTTCTCACTGGAAGCTGGCCCTCCAAAGATAAAAGCTTCAGAGTTGTTTTTCTGATCAACTGGCAATGATTAGAGCCATTATCTCTATAACAAGTTTATTCCAAAGCAACTGCCACTGTCAGAAGCAGAAACCGTTAATTATATGGCCATTTGTTTGTTCTGGCAATTTGCATCACTTATGGTGATTTTGATAAGCAGAAAAAAAAAGAT
Source organism: Murina feae (assembly GCA_004026665.1). Classification (NCBI taxonomy): domain Eukaryota; kingdom Metazoa; phylum Chordata; class Mammalia; order Chiroptera; family Vespertilionidae; genus Murina; species Murina feae. Next base: position 10,448 of record PVJC01021877.1, on the reverse strand, counting down.
CCCTCCCCACTGACATCTCTCTATTCGGCCCACCCTCCTCCACCTACAGAGAACACTGGATAATGTGGAAATCTGGGTCTTTCATTTCCACATACAAAGCCTAGTTTATCATATTGTCTCTGTTAAAGGCAGGCTTTAAGACAGCTTTTTATCATCCATGGCTACAGGAGCCCCCTCATTCTCTCTGTTCACTCCCATTCCCCCCCAACAAGGGGAACTAGAAGACATTCAGATCACCCTGTTCCGTTTACACAGTGGGAAAATAAGAGTGATTTGGAGACAAATGCTAAGTGTCAAACTCTGGTCTGTCTCCTTAGCAAGGGAGAGGCCATTAGGATGAACTATACACCCACTTTCTACACCCACACATAAACACACATATATGTGAATTTCTTCTATTCCAAAGCATAAGATCTGGGTACATGCTGGAAGCAACCCACACAAAATGGAATCAAGGCCACAGCTTTCCAGCTTGTTGGCCTCAGTCCCTTCTCTCTATTTGCCCCTGAGCTAACTGGGACAAAGCATTGGAGCCATGGACACAGGAAGCTTGCGGGGGCCCTACTAAAAGTCCACAGCTGCTTGACCATGGGCGATTTATTTACCTCCTTAGTCTCAGTTTCCTCAGTTGCAAATGATAAGGCCCACTCTGTACTTTCTCACAAAATGCTAAAAATACTGTTACATAATATTACACCTGGTCAGTGAGAACAGCTGACTTGGAGAAACTATCTTTTTCCTTTAGTTCACTAAGATGAATCTTGACTTTTTTTTTTTTTTAAAGAAGCTTTTTATTTTCTAGAAAATAAAATAAAACCTACTGCTTTGCTTTGGCACCTCAGTAAATACCGTGAAATCTGCCCCTACTCTTCCTATATGCTGGTTTGCCTTATTGTCCAAGATGCTACACAATGTCTGAAAGTAGTTCAAGGAACTGTTTTTAAATCTGATAGTGGTTCCATCAGTCATTTCCCACCCTGTCACTTACATATAACAATTTGAATATCAACAGGGGTTCTCAAAAGACATCATAGACCCCACATCTTACTAATAAATAGCGACTGATTCTGCTTGTGTCAGTTTGCCTGGCACAGGTTCCCCTGTACCCGATGAACCTGGGATACTAGAATAAGTACCAGGGGGATAGATTATGTGGGTAAGACCATTGACCTTCTGAAAGAGACAAATCCACTCTTAAATCCCAGCAGCAACAATCGACAGGCAGGGACAGAAAGGCCTCCTAAATTGTAGCTATTGTCACACGATCATTGCTGTTATCAGTGACAATAATTTTGACCAAACATGATTAAAATATTTGTTTACCCAGAATATCCAGTTAGCCCCCCTGTTTCGCTATCTCTATGTGACCATGATCTACTTTGATTTCTTCCAGGATATTGAGATCTTCCAGGGCCTTCCTGTAGGCCGAGAGCTGCCTTTCTCAATCAGTCAGGCTGATCACAATGGATTGTTAATTGAATTGTATTAGGTCAAGAAGGCCAGATCCGATTGTCTGCTAACTCAGCCCCTCGCTGCAGACCCAGCAGCCTGGCTGGCCAAACACCAGAAAATAAGGGCTTATCTTATTTTCTTCAAAACGTGGTCAGTCTTAGTTAATAAGAACTAAAGGCATCTCTGTCAGCCACCTCCCGAATTTAACAAAATCCCTTACTAATTATAACAGTGGTGCCTGACATGGATATTGATTTCATCTTTCATTTAGGGCTAACTGATTTCTTATGTATGGGAGTTAGGATGGAGCCGGGGGACAAAATGAGATGCCCACCAAGCACTGTCATGGTCCAAACAAAGCTTGGGGCCTCCACTAGTCAAAACAGCTGGACATTAACATCACGAATACCTCAAAGAAGACTACATAAAACCTCCGCAAAGGGAAAACTGGGCAGCCCTCAAGGTCTGATTCCTTGCTGGGACCTACCTCCTCCCATCCTCTGATAAAATGAATGGGTGTGGTTGTGCTTGAAAAAGGAGTGATATTTCATTTACCTGTCACTGAGTCTTTATTTTAAGAACTATCTGACAAACCTGAGGAGAAGCAGCATGCTAAGTCTTAAGGTCAAAAGTATTTATATTTATTTTCTGTCATGAAATTGTGAGATCATTCAAAGCAGGTATCACATGATTATTTGTGCTGTGTACAGTTTAGAGTAGTGATTTTCAAACTTTTTCAATCCCGTGGTTCACATAAACTAATTACTAAAATTCTGCGGCACACCAAAAAACATTTTTTTTTTGCCCATCTGACAAACAAAAATAGGTGAAATTTTGACTCATAGCTGTTGTTGTATTGCCTGTTGTCGTTTGCTAATTTAACAATCTAAGGGAAAAGAGTTTAGTGCCTCTGACTAAATAGTCGGATATTGCATGTTTTTCTTTAATTCTTGTAGCACACCAGTTGAAAATCGCTCGTCTACATTTTAGTGCAATACTAGGCAGTGTGTGTGTTCAATAAGTGGGTGAAAGTGAATTGCATTGGGATCATGTTTCAAAATAATACAAATAACATATGCTGTTGTAGAAAATTCGGGAAATATGTCAGTCTAAGATAGTAAAAAAATAAACCAATACTATAACCATAAAGTAAGCAACTTTATCCTTGGTATTTTTAAAACAAAAACAGAGCCCTATCTCTGGTGTTCAGTGAAGCAAACAGTGTCTTGCTTTGAAGTTTTGAGTTTTTGCAGACATACACTCTAAGAGGGTGCTCACTACAGGCATCCTAGGGGCATGGCCTTGAGCTGTTGGAAGCTGCTAGTGTTGGATCAAGTCTTTATAGGCCGAAGTTGATGCCTCCTCAAGAGCTCAGAGGAGCCTCACTAGAATTCGGTCAAAGGAGAGAATCTTTGTCAGGTGCTTGGGTGGCATGCCCTCTGAAGATCTTTAATTTGACAGTCAAAGCCTTTCACAGTTTTCTTTCCAGCCTTATATCTGCCTGCGGTTTATCTGGGACCCTCCTCCTGCTCCCCATGACCCCTCACCCATGCTGACTTTCCCTGTCTGCTCCCCTCCTCGCCTCCCCTTTGCCCATATCCATCTTCTCAACCTTTTCAAGACTTCACTCATCATCTATGAAACATACTCTAATTCTTAACTCGCAATGGTTTTTCCCTGCTTTGAATGGATCGCATTTATATTTTGACGGTCGGTAAAATAAAAAACGAATGCAGACTAACCTTGAAGTCACCTTGAGCAGACAGAACCAGTGCAGTCATACAAACAAAGCTGAATTTAGCTTACTTTGCGAGCCTAACTTGACTTTGGTCATATCTTGCGTCTTTCAAAATCCTATGCAGAAGTTGAACTGTTTCCTAAGGTCGATGTGCGGTAACACTGAAAAACACTGAAAATGCTAACATCATAACCAATCACTGTGAAGAATAAAGTCGCTGCTTTCTTGTCGCGTAAGCTGCTTTGTAATAATACACCCGTGGGCCTCGTTGCATGTTTTGGTTTGAGTGTTCCCAGGTTACAAATTGTCTCTTTGGTGTGTGCAGAGTAAGTTTCACTAATTATTACCTCAGCGATTTATTTGTTTTACTTTGGCTAATTCTGAACCTTTGACATGGTCATATAGTATATGCCCGTATGTGTACTTTTATATATATATGTGTACACTCTGGAGCTATGTGGCCTGGATGTAAACCTAGTATATCACTTGCCTGCAGAGAGAAATTTTTCTAATCTGTGCCTCAGTTTCCTCATCAGTAAAATAAGAAATAATAGTACATTATTTATTAGGGCTGGTGAGAAATAACATCTTAATTCAATGCCACATCTAGAAAATAGTGTTTTTTGTAGGTTGATCAGTTTGAATATTATATTCCTTCTTTTTTTTCACTAGATGATTCTCTAATTTCTTGAAAGGAACAATCATACCTTAGATATTTGGGTTTGTTTTCTTAGAGATTATTGCACAAGGCAGATACCAAATAAGTATTTGCTGGTTAAGTTAAATAAATGCCCATTAGCTTTTAGTAACTGGCCTAAGCAGCAGCAGATTTGATGTTCGTCCCTTTTTTAAACAATATTTCTAGAGCACCTACTATATTCCAGGTATGGGAGCACAAAGTAGATCGTGGTCCTGGTCTCAGGTACCGCCATAAGCAAGCACATGTGTGAGAAAATGTGGAGAAAAACACTGAGAGAGCTGATCTCACATAGAAAGGCATGAAGCCCAAAGGGAGAACCTGCCTCCCCAAATGAACCTGGTGGAGGTTTACACAAAGCCAGAGCCACGCCCACAGTTGTGGGCTTTCTGACCAGTAAGACATCTATCCATATCAAGGAGAAGAAGAAAGGTGAAACTGGATGACCTAAAATTCTCCTTAAAGCCTAAGCAACAATCACCATCCCAGAGAGAGGACCAAATCAGAATTGATGGTGTTTTTTACAGTTCAGAAGCGACTCAGTCTCACCCACCTCATTGTGGTGCTAGTTTTCTCTTATATAGATACAGAAACCAAACAAAGCATCAACAAGAAAGACAATTCTTTTGTATGTAGTCACTGTGCGCCGCAACTACTACCCTGACCATTTTAGCTAAGTTAAGTCCTTCTGTTGATACCATCTTAGGAAAGAGGCAGGCATTGAACAAGGTATTGTGTAATTATAGGGTAATATTAAAGAACAGCAATTTAATTGCAATTAGTCTTATAATAATTTATTTATGAAATGCCAGGGTAGGCATTTATGTACTATCATTCATTTACTTCCAATCTGGGACTGTGTATGCCCCATTAAGTTGTAAAATACAAGGTTATTAACCTGCAATTCTACTTGCAATCATGTTATTAGATGGTATTCTGTTCCTTTCTGTTTGGGATAGCATCATCATTAAACCCTTCGGGGTTGTTTTGTTACTGGCAATGTCGGGTCTAGGTTCTTGAGTTCAGCAAAGAAAGAATTCAGAGCCAAGAACCCTAGTGCAAGAGGAAGTTTATTTTGCATACAAGGAAATGTGCACTCTAATTGAAGACAGGAGCTGGTTGCTCAGAGAGCTTTCTTACCCTTTTAGAAGGGAATCATAGAAGTAGAAGAAATGAGCCAGCTGGGCTGAGTGGACTTAGAAAACAAGTTACAGAGGCAAAAGAAGGGCCATTGAGACAGGATCAGGAGGTTAGTTTGGGGTGAGCTGCTGCTGCCTGCAAGCCTTGTAGAGAAAGAAAGCAAAGATGAACACCTGAAGAAAGGTGCAGGAGTGCTCCAGAGAGCGAGTGTGCACTGGGTCCTTTGCCTTAAGAGTTTTTATGTGTTTTCTAAAGGCAGGGATTTTATGGGAGGTCTCAGGGGAAGATCTCAATAGAATATGCATCAGCTTTCCAGGTGTGTCATTTAATATGCTGATTCATCCAGATGAGTACATAGGGTCAGGATCATTGTCTCTAGTGATTAGTCAGTGCTAGGGTAGGGGGTCATTAGTCATTGCATTTGATTCTGATGCCAGCTATGGCATTGCTTCATCTGATTGTTCTGCTTTTCTGGGCCTGGAGCTGAAACACAAGTGAGGTCCGAATGTTATTTCTAGTCTGACCAAAACTCTGTGTCTGTGGTCAGTAGACCTGAGGCTTTGTTCCTAAAATTATGTAATGCCGATTTGAACCTCAGTGTCCTGAGGGTTTAATGCTTACAGGAATGGTCATGCAAGGGAGAGGGAGGCAGGGTGCCCAATGAGGCCAATTTGAATCAGTTCTCTGTCTCAGTTTCCCCATTCCATAGGCCACAAATGTTCCCAGATGCTTACTATCCTGCCTCAACTTATCTGTAGCTACTTAATTCCTCTTTGGTCATCTAAAGATTGTTTTCCTTGCCAATGAAGCAGGTGTGACCTGCACTAAAGCAGTTAGCTTTCTTTGAACATCTGGTGAGAATCCAAAATTGAGTCAGATCCTTATAGATGTCGCTAGTTCTTCACATTTGCCTTTTGTAATTAGCAATTCAGAAAACTCAATGCATGTTTATCAAAGTTTTACAGGTCTTTACAGAGAGCATTTGACAAAATATATCATGGTTAGATTTTGAAGATAAAATTCTGAAGCTGAGATACCACTTAGCCATCTGTTTATATTTTTGATGTATTGGTTAAAGAGTGAGTAGTTTATATCCCTAAGTAATAACTATATATGGTGCCAGCTGGGTACTGGAAATATCAGGGGGAGCAATTTGTAAAATATATAATTGTCTAATCACCGTGCTCTATACCTAACACTAATACAAAATAATATTGACTGTAAATTGTAATTGAAACATACTTTTTAAAAAGAATGAATCATTAATACAAAATAGAATTGAATGTAAGCTACAATTAAAGCATATTTTTAAAAAAGAAATTTATAAAAAAGAGTGAATAGTTTAAACCCATCTTTGCTACCAAATAACTAATGAGTAGCCGAGAACAACACTGTTTATTGAGTTACTGTCACTGATACAGTGGGAAATATTGAGCTGGGGCTTTCATATCCACAGTTCTAGTCCCAGTTCCCAATGATTCTGCAAATGCATTGTGTTAAGAAACTACTTGAGATACAAAGAGGAGTTGATCAAGGCAGGGGAGCTGGGATTTAAACCCAGCCCTGTTGGACTCCAAAGCTAACTTTGGATTATCCCACACTCCAGGTGTCCTTGCAGCATCACTGTATGCAGTGTCCACTCTTGATTTTACAGAAACTGATTATCCTGTCTGAGAATTAAGTATCTTGAAACACAACTCCTCCCACTTAATGGTCTATTATTAGCCACTTGTTGATTGCTAAAGTCATCCACAAGGAAGGTAATCTGGAACACTTAGAGGAAGAAATAGAAAAGTAATTATAAGTAAATCTCAAGCATTGGTAAGGCTTGGGGAGAATATGTGCAGTTGTATTCTGGTAAGTGAAAGTTTTTTCATAGCTAAAGCTGACATTCATGTGTTTGGATTCTGAGTAGCTTTCACTGCCCAGGTGTCATCCCCTTTGTCTCTCAAATTCACAGCTTGGTTAGGACCAGGCATTGTGTACATTTTGTTCTCACCAGGATGCTTCTTCTTACTTGATCCTTTTGTTTTATTGAATGCACTCCATGGGGAAAAGTTCTGCTGTGTGTGGGCCGGGTCAAAGGTAGGGAGCATGAGAATCAACCCATCATTTGATCGATTACTGGTTGGTTAGACTTCAATAGGACAGCATCACATGTGTCAGAAATGAGAGTCAATTGCCCCTGTGGACATTAGAAATTAGTGATTCACTATCCAACTCCATAGTGGTTAGATGTGAATTGTCCTTGAATTGTTTTTTTGGTAAAGAATAAAAGGAAATGTGTTTTTGTTATTTCTTAATCTGACTAATTATAATGCAGTTGAATGAAAAAGACAATAAAGGAAGTAACAAATACCTCTTCATGGGCTGCATACTCTTGTGCCTGCAGAGCCCCACCCTTCAAAGATGTAGAGTGCAGAGCGCAGAGCTGCACTGGTATTCAACCAACACTTACTTAGAGCTTACATACCAAGACAAAATATACTGTAAATTACACATGTTACATGTGCATTCGAAAGCCCAGGGATGAAATTGGCTGTTCGATAAAAAAGTGTCACTATCGGAGGCTCAGGGAGGGCCATGTGACAGAGTGCCTGAGCCCTCTATATAAACCATTGTCAACTTCTTCAGAATTTCCTTGATCCTGTACCCTCTCACTCTCATTCCAGACCCTCCCTGCATTGCACACTTTCAAAAATTAAAGAATTGTGTTGGGTGGTTGTAGGTCTTCTAGTCATTTTCTTGCACTGGCTTGTGAGGAGGACACTCAAAGCTGCAGTCTTATTTATCTCCATCTGCCCAGTGCCCAGCACAGTTGGGAACCTAGAAGCAGTATATATCTCATTTATTAAAAAAATATGTGTGGAGCAAAGAGTCAGAGAGCAGGTTGACTTAGGCATCAAAACTGAGACTCAACTTCCTTATTTGGAAATAGGTATAATCTCCACTTTTTCAAAGATATAAAATGAGGATTAGACAAGAGTAAATATATTTAATTATTGAAAATATGTCTGAGTACTGTGTAAATGTGGGCTGGTTTTGTGGTTGTACAATTAGTTATTATCAAACTAAGCAAAGTCTTCTGAGTCAAATATGTTTGTTTATGTATGTTCTGCTACTATGACACAAAACACACACTTATCAAATATGAAGAGAGAGTGTAGAACTGCAATAATGAAAGGCTGATCAATGCTACATCAGATGTCTGTTTAGTTTTGTGTCTGGTTAGTTTGCTTTGTTTTGTTTTATGCCTAAAAAAATAAAAGTAAATTTCATTCAAGTGTTACAATCCCATTAATCTCCCCTCCTTGCATTATTTCTTACAGTTCCTAAGGTCACCCTAGCAGCACAAGAATCTAGAGGCAAATGATCTCCAAGTTCTGGCTTCATCTCCTCCTGATATAGGTAAGTTATTTAATTTTTTTCCTGTAATTTCTCATCTATAACATGATGATGCTGATAGCTCAGAATCTAGAGGCAAGTGGTCTTCAACTCCTGGCTTTATCCCCTCCTGACATAGGTAAGTGGGTTTTTTTTATTTATTTGTTTTTTCCGTAATTTCTAATCTATAACATGGATGATGAGATAATATATCATCTGCCTCAGAGGGTGAGTATGACTGACATGTAGTAAGTGGTGTGTATGTGGGCTATGGTCTCTATTATTAGCTGTGGTGTATGAGTTTCCCTCCCCCATCTGCATGGTGCTTTCATACCACCATGTGGCATACATGTGAAGACAAACTGACCCATCAGTCTGAGTATATGTGCAAACCTGTGTGGGATATAGCCCTGACACTTATGTCATTCTCATAGGAAATAAAATGGTTCCATTCACAATAATAATGAAAACCATAGTTCTATTTGCAAAACTCTGAATGTGCTGGGCAATGTGTTAGTTTCCATATATTCATTTATAATCCATATGCAAACTTTCAAGGGCAATGTCTTGATCCTTGTTTTACAGCGGAGGACACTTTAGTTCTGAGAGGTAGGTAAGTCAAGCTCATGTAGCTGGTATGCATACCTGGGTATTTCTGGTTCCAGAGTTTTGCCTTCTGCCTCAAGTTCCTGATTCTGGGAAGAATTCTCACAGCCAGGTAAGGTATACAAATATTCTCTCTCTTCAAGATGTTATAAAGAAGTCAAAAGCCCAGGCTCGCAAGACAGGCCTTCGTTCAAATTCTATTCTGTTATTTCCTGATAGTTCAAGAGTGGACCAATTACAGAATCTCTGAAAGTCTATTTCCTCAGCTCCACATGTGGTTCTAACCTCACATCGTTCTTATAAGCATAAAATAAGGGAAATAAAAACGTATAATGATCGTGATTAACATTTAATCGCTGTTTTAAATAATGGTTATTATCTTGAGATCATTTTATGGAGGGACAAAGTCTCTCCTTTTGCAATTAGAAATATGTAAATAGTCTTATAAGTACAATGTAAGTGCCATTTTCATTTATACGGAATTGATTTGATCAAAAGAGGTGTTTTTTTCCCCCAAGGTGAAATTCTGGCTCAGAAAGTATCATTTGATTTGACATAACTAAATTCTTGGTTATTTCAGTGGATTTTATATCTTTTGGCCATCCAATCTCTTCAGTCTCAGGGGTACATTTTTATCTTCTTCCTTAGGAAAGGAAGTAGGAGAAAGGGTTGTTGCCTTGCTACATCAGTTTTAAAGATGGAAAAGTGGGACTCCAAGAGATGTGCAGCTTGACTGGTGTTATGGAGTTTGTCTGATCTCAAACCCAAGTCTACAGATCCTAAGTTCCAGTCATGTCATTCTGATCTTGGGAACTCAGGAATCCTGCTTTTATCTCAGCAGTGTATGGGCTTCATGCTTCCGCATAGGCCCACTGTGCTGATTGCTGTTTCATTGTTATTTTCAAATGTTACTTATCTACTTGAATAAGTTATGGGACGTTTTTCTTCAGAGAATATATCCTTTTTCTTTGCTGTTGTTCAAATGCTTTTTATATCATGAAATACAATGGCAGTGGATTGCAGGGTGGTTTGTGTTTGTTTTGTCTTGTTTTCCAGCTTTACTGAGATGGAAATTACTTACATGTAATTGACATGTAAGAATGTGTAAGTTTAAGGTGGTCAGTGTAGTGATTTTATGCCTCTATTGATTACAAATTGGTTATACAGTGAGGTTTGTTAACACATTCATCACCTTACGTAGTTTCATTTTTGTGTGTGGTGAGAACTTTTAAAATTTACTCCCTTAGCAACTTTCAAATATAGAATACTAGGGGCCCGGTGCACAAAAATTTGTGCACTTGGGGTGCAGGGAGTCCCTCAGCCTGGCCTGTGCCCTCTCACAGTCTGGGACCCCTCAGTGGATGTCCTATGATGGCCCCAGTCTGCCAGGCGCCTTCTGTGTGTGTGTGTGTGTGTGTGTGTGTGTGTGTG
>PVJC01021876.1:0-27855 GCA_004026665.1 Murina feae | reverse complement strand
TTTAGTAACGGCAGCTCAACCGGGGCGATAACCACATGATACAATGATGCCCTCCAAAATGCGGCCTTGGGACCTCCATCGATTGAACAAACATTCGTGCAGTGTCATTTTCCCCAGACATCAGGAATAAAACTTCAGGAGAGAGTGTGATTCCCAGGGCGGTATCGGGCTCCTGATCTGGAGGTTCCTATGAAGTAGGTAGTTAGACGACGTATCATAATCATGGCTTCTCAGGCACAAAATTCCCTACTGAGGCCAGACTCCCCTCAGGGTCCTGTGGCCACTACCTGCTCATCGTATTCCTGCTGCAGAATACGATGCTGCTATTCCTTTCATCAGACGGACCCCAAAACCTGGAAACAGGTTGGTTGTCTCTTGCTCACCCACCTCATCTTAGGTTTTTTTCTTCTTCTCACATTTCCCTCCCCCTCCCCCCCTTCAAGTCCCTTCAGATGTCTTCCTGTTGTTGGCTCCTGCTTTGGAGCTAATGCCGGTCCCTCACAGCTCACGGTCGGGTGGAGGATGCATCATGTCTGCTCCCAGTGCATTGCTTTCATGGGAAATTCGTTACAAGCAACCACACACTCACACGTCTGACTTAACAAGGGTTTCAAGGCGATTTCTTCCCTAACGGGAACCAGTGGAACCAGTCACCTCGCCTCTGAGTTCTGTGAGTCCACGTCCAGGGACGATGATGCGATGAGGTCCCGAGGAAGATAACTGCAAACGTTGATAGCGTTTGAATACAGAGTCTCACAATAGAGCACAATTTGTCTCAAAAAGTGTTCTTCAGCCGTAGATGTGCAAGGAAATAGGAATAATACTATATATACATTTTCAACGCATGTCTCTGCCATTAGAAATTACAGTCTTAAGGGGGTGATTAGCATAGCCTACTGCTAAATCCATTGCTGACGGAAAACTCAAGAAATCATGTCAGATAAAAATAAATCTCCCTTCCTTTCCTTCTTGAGTTTCATAATTATGGCAGCTAGCACCTGCCAGCCAACTTCACTCCAAAGACCAGGATTAGGGCAGCTTGAGTCACTAGAGGGGGAGTGGGAGGAGGGCCTCCTCAGTAAGCCCCCCGGGGGGCATCTGCCGAGACGGTTTTCTGGGATCGGAGTTAATTCCTGATCGAGGATGAATGTGGAGGAAATCCGCCTTGCAGTCATTCCTAAAAGGTTTATGTAAAAATAAGTTTTAATCACTTTGTCAATGTGTAGGTACATGATGGTATTCAATCTCTCTCTGCCTCCCTCTCTCCCTCTCTCTCTCTCTCTCTCTCTCTCTCTCTATATATATATATATATATATATATATATATACTCTAATAAAAGAGTAGTATTGAAATTAACTGTTTTTCCAGGATGCCTAAGCCACACCCACAAGCCAAGCCACTCCCACCAGCCAATCAGAGCGGCTGTATGCAAATTACCCCAGCCAAGATGGAGGCCAGCCACCATGGAACTAGATCAAACAGGAGGCTTCTGTTGCACCAGGAATAAACTGTCTGCCTAGGCTGGCTGGGCCTCTACTAAGGCAACATTGTTTCAATTATAGAAGCCACAGAGCTAAAGCAAACAGGAGGCTTCCATTGCACCAGCGATGGAGGGAACTCTCTGCCTAGGCTGGCTGGGCCTCTCTCTGCTCAAGGCAACATTGTTTCAATTATAGAAGCCATGGAGCTGAAGCAAACAGGAGGCTTCATTACCTGCCTAGGCCTCGGCTTAAAGCAACAGTGTTTCAATTATAGAAGATAAATAAACCCCAGAAACCTGATTCCAGCCAGCCTTGCTGAGACCGTGGATCAATGGGAGCTGTGGGCAGCCTGAAAGCCTGAAAACGGCCCTCAGCCCCACACCCAGGCTTGCCACACCCCAGTGGGGTGAGGGTCCACACTGGGGGGCTTGAGCAGCCTGCAAATAGCCCTCAGCCCCTCACCCAGGCTGGCCAGGCACACCAGCAGGTGGACATCCCCTGAGGAGTCCCAGACTGCGAGAGGGCACAGGCCAGGCTGAGGGACCTCCCGAGTGCACAAATTTTTGTGCACCAGGGCCCGTGTGTGTGTGTGTGTATGTGTGTGTGTGTGTACAGAGAGGAAGGGAAAGGGAGAGAGGGATAGAAACATCAATGATGAGAGAATCATGGTTTGGCTGCCTCCTGCATGCCCCCTACAAGCCTGGTCTGTGCCCTGACCAGGAATTGAACCCTGACCTCCAGATTCATAGGTCCACGCTCAACCACTAAGCCACACCGGCCAGGCTCAGTCTCATTCTTTAAGGATCCTATTTGTGTGTTTAGCTCAGAACCTGTAGGTGGAAGAACTGCAGGAAGCCTTAGGATTCCCTTTGGTCAAAGTCCCCGTTTGGTCCAGGAATGAAGTGCAGCCCGAGCACTCACAGCTCCATGTACATCAAAGCCCCCGAGTCCAGGTCCCAGCCACGGCCACGCTGGCGCCCCAGACGCCCTCCCTGTGGCCACAGACCAGTTCCCTGTCCCGCCTGCACCTGCAGGTGCCACAGGTGCACAGAGAACCGCACACTGACCTCCCGTGTCAGTGCCACGGCGACCCCTCTTCCTCACAGTGCGTCATGCTTTCACGTGGCTGGTTGAACTCTGACCTTGTCTCCTGGCTGAGTCTGTGGTGGCAAGAGTCTCCTTGGGCTTCATGAGGCGAGACCTGGTGTTGGCTTTGTTGGGTGTCCGCACAGCAAGTTGCTGGAGTGGCTGGTGGGGCTGCTCCTCATGGCCCTGTGCAGCCTCTGCAGCGACCCTCCCCGCTACTCCCGCCCCCCCACCCCACAGCTCAGTCTCACATGCTCCCCATCGTCTCACCCACGGGGGCTGCTTCTCGTGACAAAACCACAGTCTCTCGTCCTCGTTTGCGTTGCGTGTCGCCCAGCCTCGCGGTGTAACGAGGCCCTTTCTGATGACACTGCGAGGCTCCGAGTGGGTCCTGGTGGCTCCCTGAGTTGTTCACACGGAGACGGTGGGGGTGTCCGGCCCGTGGGCCTATAGGACCTGCAGAGTCACGTGATGTGGCCATGCCGAGGCATTAGGGTGTGTTCATAGAGTGTGTGACCCAGCAGAGCAGCTAGGTTTTAGGGGATGGTGGCCCGTGACTCATATTGTAAAGGCCCATGTGGCCCTGGGCGGGAGCCGGTCCCACTTCAGGACAGAGTGTCTTTCAGGATTCATGAGGGTTCCGCTGATGAAGATACAGGTCATGATAACACAGCAATGTCATGACTGACGTCTCTCTGTACCTCTCTGCTCCGGGTGCTCACTGCTCAGCCAGGCAAGGCTGTCCCCAGCTCCTGCCCCCGAGGAGCAGGGCCCTGGGGCTTGGGGACACACCAAGGCCCAGCTCACGGAGTGAAGGAGGCGTAGAACCAGGCACAGGCTCAGCAGGTGGGCAGCTGGACTTCAAGGTCAGAAACCTAGCTGCCCCCCACCCCACACTGCTTCCCATCCCACACTGCCCCCCAGGCCACACTGCCCCCCAGGCCGCACTGCCCCCAGGCCATGCTGCCTCCCACCCCTGTGGGGCAGAGGGATCGTGGTGAGCTTGGCCTTGAGGGGAAGGCCGAGCAGAGTCCATCACATGCCCCTTGTAAATCACTGCGTCCGCGGGACCCCTCCGTGTTGAGCATTTTGTGGGCACTCGCCCGGGAGTTACTGTGTAGCTCGGCCTGCCTCCCGCACAATGAAAAGCGTCTGATGAGAGACGGGCCTGTGTCTCCTGGTTTGTAAGAACCGCCGCCCCTCACCTGTGACTGCAGCTGCGGCGGCAGCCCTGCCCCTCCGCTGCCCAGAGCTCTAACTGGGTGGCCGGCCGCTTCGTCAGATTCAGTTCCACTAAACGGTGCCATTTCGAAGCTCTGGCCACGTCTTTCCATGAGAACGAGGCATCCTTTCCGATTACCCGGGGAGTGGAGGTGTCCTGTTTTCGCGTGTGCTGCACGGAGCCACAGCACCTGCCTGTCTTCCGAGGGGTCACGTTGTTAGCCCTTGTCCTGTGCTCTGGGTCTGGCCCCGTCGGGTCCCGTTCTAGCACCTCCTCAGCTGGGCAGGTGCGGGTCTGGCGAGGAGGCTATTGGATAGTCAGTTCCGTGGAAAGCACAGGTGTTTCTTGCTATGGGTGACCCTCACCCGCGGGTAATTTCCTGTTGACTTTTATGGCAATTGGAAGGAGGAAGAGACAGAAACATCATGTGAGAGGGACACATGGATTGGTTGCTGCCCCACATGCCTGGACCAGGGTCTCGGATCCAGCCTGCAACTGAGGTCCCAGGTACATGCTCTTGACCCGAATCGAATCGGGACCCTTCAGACTGTGGGCTGACGCTCTACCCACTGAGCCAGACTGGCGAGAGCTAATAGGGATTTTCCACTTGCTGTGGGGAAAAGCATTGTTCTAAGCTTTAGATGCAACGATGGGATGATGGTTTTATGATACGCGTTCATAAAGCCCCCAGTGAGTTCCCTGCCCTGACCTGGGCTTACAATTAGGCGTAAAATACTAGTCAACATGTGCTGTGGCCACAGCGGCTTTCTCTGGGAGGAGACCAGTGCTGCGTTCTCCGAAAAGCTGAACGATCTCACGACCAACATTTCGCGGGGGCTCATTGGGAGATAATTACAAAGGCCACAGGAGGCTGAGGATGGATCACTAGATCTAAGTGTGTGTGGCTTCGGTTCTTCTGCATGGCTGGCCGTGTCCTTTCTTTGCAAACATGTGAAAAGGACCAGTTCTTCCTCTTTAAGACCATTCACTGAATACAGCAGTCTCTTGCTGTGATTGATTCCACACACTTTTTGGAAGTCAAGTTCATGGGATTGACCACTTCCAGTCAATGACGTCTCGAACTTGCCTGTACGCCCTTGAGGATGCGGAGTGTCTGCTCAGTGTCCCTGCGATGACATCCAGGTACAAAACCACATGGAGTGAAACATCCGCCTGTAAAAGGCAACACCTTCTCAGAGAGACTTGCAACCTGGATCGCCAATGCCTCCAACGCCCGAGTTGGTTTATTAGCGTCTGGCGCATAGGGGAGGATGCTCTTACGCCAGTGGTTCTCAACCTTCTGGAGATCAAACCCATGACCCAGGCACGTGCCCTGACTGGGAATCGAACTCTGACCTCCTGGCTCATAGGTTCATAGATCCTCATGTGGTGACCCAACCATAAAATTATGTTCGTTGCTACTTCATAACTGTAATGTCGCTACTGTTATGAATCATAATGTAAATATCTGATACGCAGGATGGTCTTAGGCGACCCCTGTGAAAGGGTCGTTCGACCACCAAAGGGGTCTCGACCCACAGGTTGAGAACCGCTGTCTTCCGTGATCCCCTTCAGTCATGCGAAGGGCGTGCCAACAGTGCACCGCATGCTCCCTGAATTGTTTACAGTGAAAGTGCATCTGAGTTGTTGTTAATCAAGGCCCACGTTACATCCAGTTCTACGGTTCCTTTAGGGTTTCTTCCAAATACAAGGCATTGCAAGGATAGGTGTGGGCTTTGTTATCCCTTTGTGCTAAGAACATGTATGTGGTTGCTCTCTCATAGCTCGTCTGATCCTCCAGGGTGAGCTTCTGACTCCATCTCTCAGCCCAGTTCCTGGTGTGTGAGCCTTGGGAATGTCCCGTTGGGATCTTGGAATTAGAGTTCCTGTGAGTGTCATCAGCTTCGTAGGTGAACTTGGTCCAAATAGCAGGCCACTGAGCACCCTTCCGTTCTGACTCGGGTCATCGCGTTGTAGTTCAGTTAAATGTATTTGAATCATCATAGGGTCCATCAGCCTGACTTGCATCTGGACACCAGGCTGGTGGTGAGCTACATGCAAGGGGCCAGGGGTCACGCTCACGTGGCCTGTGGTCCTGGGTCACGTTGCCGTTGTGTGTGTCCACATGATTAGGATGGGGCATAAGTAGGTTCCCGGTTGTGAGTGCAGGAGGCACAGTGTGTTCTCTGTTGTTACTATGGCTATTGTATTGTTTTCCACATAAACAACCGGGCACCTCTGGTTGCCCCGCCCTTGCGTCCTCTCTATTTTAACCTGCTGCTCACTCTTCTAGAAAATGGGCAGATGCATCTATTTTGTCCCTGATACATATGAAAGCTCATAAAAGTCGATTTACATCCAGGCATTTTTCCTTCCTAAATAACCATAAAGTTAAAAAGTTCATTGTCTTCCATCATGTTCTTGGAGCTTCCAGAGGCCCCTGGGGAGAACTTGGAACCTGTGGTTCCTTCCATTTATACAGAAAACAAAAGGGAATTTCAGGAAACTGCAGGGATAAATCCATTCCTCTCATTCATGAATGGAAAAAAAATTGAGTCTCAAATAAATTAAGTAGCTTGGCAGGGCCCCTGTGGTGGGGCAGACACAGCAGTCCCTGTGGCTCTGAAGACTCCAATCTCTCAATCTCTCCCTCAGACAAACCCTCTGTTTTCCGAATTATTTGGATGGATAACCAGAGTGATTAGATGGGCGGGTGACGTTTCAATTGCTTTAAGTAGACACTTGGCTTGAAAGAAGTTATGTGTGTAAAGCATGTGTAACTGTGTCTGACACGCAGTAGACAGCTGGACAGTGTTAGCTAATATTTATCAGTGGTGGCTTCATTTCACTTGAGATATTTTTAGATCCTTTTTTAGGAGACCACACACACACACACACACACACACATACATAATTGGCTTCAGAGAGGAAGGGAGAAGGAGAGAGAACTAGAGACATCAATGATGAGAGAGAATCATGGCTCGGCTGCCTCCTGCATGCTGCACTGGAGATTAAACCCATGACCCAGGCATGTGCCCTGACCGGGAATCGAACTCTGACATCCTGGTTCATAAGTCCCAGCTCCATCACAGAGCCATGCAGGCTGGGCAGCCCTTTATATATATTGAAGCCAGATCCATACCTCATGACTTTCTGTACACGATGTAAAAATACTTGCGAGTGCCCCAATGTGGAATGTAGGCTCCCATTACTGTCTGTTTCCCGACGGTAGATACTTGGAGGCCATTGGCAGGCCCTGGACTCCTTGTTCTGAAGTAAAGAAAAGCTGGGCTGTGGAAGGCTTTTGAGGTGAGGAAACAGCCCTCAAAGAAGCCAGGAGGTGACCCGTGCCTGGTGTGAGGAGGGCCTGAGACAGATTGTCAAGGCCCAGGCCAGGGGCATCCTGGCCCACAGACGCCATGCGCCAGTAGTCAAGGGCGGCTGGATCAATCAAGTCAGACGACACTGGCACTGAGGGAAGCTGCACTGGGTGCCAGACGGGTGTGGAGATGATGGAGAAGAATTTCATTTGCTAAGTGATTTTTTCTCTGATTGAAAGACAGTTTCTCTCTCTCTCTCTTTTTTTAAATTTATTGATTTCATAGACGAAGGGAGATGGAGTGAGAGATAGAAACGTCAGTGATGAGAGAACTGCCTCATGGATCAGCTGCCTCCTGCCCGCCCCACACTGGGGATCGGAGCCCGCAACTGGGCATGTGCCCTGACTGGGAATCGAGCCTGGTACATTGGTCAGTGTCCAACCATTGGGCAACTACAGCTGGGCTCTTTCTTTCTTATTGTGGCTTTGGGGCCACAATGGGGTTCTAGGGCCCAGAGAATGAAGAGGCTCTGAGGAGATTTTACCGAGCAACAGTGATGTCCTCTGGTGGGTGCCACACACCTCAGAGCAGCTCAGCGAGCAGGAGGGTCCCTGCCCGGCACAGGTGCGACCAAGTGACTCATGGGCTCCCATTTATTTCCCTTGCATCTGCGTCTTGGTCCCCATCTTGGAAACCAGGAGGAGACGACAAGAAGCTGTGCCCCTTGACCCTGCGAAGAGCCAAACCAAACAACCCAGAAGTCAAGACACAGCTGCCAGCTGCCCCCAGCAACGGTTCATTCTCTGTGTGGCCCCAGGGCGGCTGCCTGTGGTTCCAGAGCTGTGTGGGGGCACTCGCTCCTCTCTCTGGAGGAGGCTCAGGGCAGGAGCCATTCCGTGGGAGCTGGAAGGTGGAGAAGGCAATATAATCTCCAGTAGGTAGGCCCCCCCCTCCCCTGGGGAAAACCCCGTAATTAGTGGCAGACTCATTAATTGGATTTCTCATTATTTGGAGATTGCCATGCAAATCCTGTTCTTTTTACGTGACCAAAACAAGCTTAGTTGAGTATTGAAACTATCTGGTCAATAAGTGTTTTCTGAAGCTCCTGGCTACACAAAACAATTTCATCACGAGCACACGCTGTTCACGTTAACTCACCGAGACCCCTCCATTAGAGCCAGCAGATGATCACAGCAAAGAGAAGGGTGTGACCTCACAGGTACCAATGAACTTGGGCAGGAAGGACAGCCAGGTGGTTGCCTTTCTGGAAGGTAGAAGGTGGATGAAGGACTCACAGAGGATTTAGCCAAGCATATGGCGGGCAATGGAGTGCCCGCAGGTGGGGACATCCTGGGACCAAGCCTGTGACCCCAGGGAGGCCTGGAAATCAGCAGCTGGAGGGGACTGGTGAGTGGCAGGTGACAGAGGAGGCGGGGACTGGTGAGTAGCAGGGGCGGGAGGAGGCAGGACACCTGGAGCCCATGGGGTGGCTGGTTCCTGGGCCTTCATCCCCACACCTGATGTTCTGCTCGTCCTGCCCTGCGTGCCTGCAGCCCGGAGGTATGTTTTCTGTGGGAATTAGACGCTTGAGCCTTTGGATTCGGGATGCTGAGCGCAGCGGAGGCCTGATCAGTGCGAAGACTGTTTTCATACTAAACAGTGGAAATACCCCTGCCTTTTCTCTGCCTGAACTCCAGACACACCACCTGCCAGGATCGTCCTCATCCCCCTCCCTGGGCAGGAGGGTGGGCAGGGCTTTGCCAGCCCTGCAGCAGCTGCCCAGCACCAGGCTCCCCCTGGAAGCTGAGAAGATGGCCCTTCCATCCCACTCGTCTCTCTGGGGAACTGGAAAAGCCGTCAGTGGTGAAGGCGGAAATCACACAAGCAGGACAAAGGCCACAAACACAGCAAAATAAACAAGAAAACCTCCAAAATGCTTACTCATCTCTGAGGTAAGAGGACTCCATCCGCAAGCAAGAACTGGACACCGTGACGGGACGGTCAAAATAGGGAGCAGCCATGGGCAAGGAATAGTGTGGCCGAGGAGAGCACCCGAGAGATGGAATCAGCAACCCAAGAACTCGTTCAGATGGTGCACAGGTGGGGAACCTGGAGAATGAGGCCGGGCGGATGGGTGAGGGGCAGAGGAGGCCCAAGGGGAAATGGATTGCAATGAAATCAAAGCTCGTAAAGAACACGCACTCAAAAGGAAGACGAAAGAGCAGAAAAACATTAAACATGAAATCGGAACAGGCGACAGGAAACAGCATGAGATGGACTGTGTTACTCAAGTCAACGGCACAAACAGACCTTAGAACTCCCGGACAGAAAGGACCAGGTGGAAAATGTCATCTGAATTAACCAAAATGTCCCAGGCGAATAGAACCACACAGCTATGACGTTTACAGAAATGAAAAGAGACGGGAACCTGTTTAAGAAAAAGCCAGGCAGACCCCAGGGGTTGACAGTGGCACTGATTGATGGCAGAAGAGGGAGCACCACCTGGCAATGAGCAGAACCGTCAGCTCTGCGAGGACTTGTGCGACTGCAGAGGAGCACTTGCTGGGGGTGTCAGGTGAGACCTCACGGGAGGAGCCTTCTGTCATGGGGAAGGGATGCCGACCAGAAGGGGACCTTTCAAGGACACGGAGCCTCCCAGGGCCGGGTGGGGCGTTAGAGGCATAAACCGTGGCCTGTGACACATGCGTGTGTTTCCGTGTGTCGGGGGGAGAAGTGTGATTTAAAAAGGAAAGTCCAGGGCAAGAGAAGGGGAGGTGGTTGCCATTTTTTTTCCACTTTTTTATTATTACATAAAGTATTACAAAGATTAGTACATATATCTCTTTTTTCCCCTGCCCTTCCCCCCACCTCCCTACCCCCCAGTGTTTTGTGTCCATTGGTTATGCTTAAATGCATGCATAAAAGTCCTTTGGTTGATCTATTACCCCCCTAACCCTCCCTGTCCTTATTGCTGTCATTTGACAGTCTGTTTGATGCTGCTCTGCCTCTGTATCTACTTTAGTTCACCAGTTTATAATGGTTATTATTATCCATAGATGAATGAGGGCATGTGGTATTTTTCTTTCATTGACTGGCTTATTTCACTTAGCATTATGCTCTGCAGTTCCATCCATGCTGCTGCAAATGGTAAGAACTCCTTCCTTTTTACAGCAGCATAGTATTCCAGTGCTGGAGAGGATGTGGAGAAAAAGGAACACTCGTGCACTGCTGGTGGTGGTTGCCATTTGAATGAGGCAGGTGATCGCTTTGGAAAACAGTTTAAATGAGATGTCGAAGGCCACGTGTTTGGTGCTGCCGATGTCTGGACAAGCAGTTCCAGGGAGAAGCATCAGCGAAAGCCAAGTCCACCTGCAGATGCTGGTGCCAGGGTGAGGGTTCTGGTGTCTAGTGGATGGCGAGGCAGGGGAGGGTTCAGGCAGGTGGACAAGATGGCTGCATGTCGAGAGCAGAGTGTTATCTGAGGAGACCCAGTGTCATCCAGCTGGGAGAAGTCCTGTGGTGTTTTCCCTCAGCTTTTTTTTTTTTTTTTAATTTAATATAATTTAATATTGTGAAATGAGTACTACAATCAAGTTAATTAACATATTAACACATCGATTACTTCACATAGTTATCTTTGTGTGTGTGTGTATGTTAAGAACACTTAAGATATACTCTCTTAGCAACTTTCAGTTATATAATACAATATCATTAGCTAAAATCAACAAGTGGTAGCCCAGCTAGTGCGACTCAATGATTGAGCATTGACCTATGAACACAAAGCCACTGTTCGATTCCCAGTCAGGACATGGTGGGGGGCATGTGGAAGTCAACCAACCAATGACTCTCTCTCATCATTGATGTTTCTATCCCTTTCTTCCTCTCCATTCCTCTCTGAAATTAATGAAAAATATATATATATATATTTTTACATTTTTATTTTATTTTTTTTTAATTTTTTTAATTTTTTACATTTTTTAAAATTACATAAAGCTTTACAAAGATTAGTACATATATCTCTTTTTCCCCCTGCCCTTCCCCCAGCCTCCCCGACCCCCCAGTGTTTTGTGTCCATTGGTTATAGATTACATTCCCTCAGCTTTGCTGAACATACAGCTTCAGTGTCCTTTCAAAAAGTGCTTCCTATTCTCTCACATCGATGTTTCTCTCTCTCTGCCTCCTCTCCTTGCTCTTGCAAATCAGTAAACACATACTTGGGTGAGGATTAAACAAAAAGAAGGTGAGTGTTACGTTGTGGCACTAACGTTTGGAAATGCGGTCATTGAAGCCAAGACACACGCAGAAGGAAGCATGGCCCGTAGCTGTAGAAGCGTGTTCCATGTGACGTGAGGCACGCGATGTCACATGGCTCCGTAGTTTCGGCAGCACATGCAACTAGGATTCCACATGTCCTTCACTTTAATCTTGTAATTCTCCCAAAGGAAGCAAAGTGTAGCTCTTCATATTTCTTTTCCTGAAAAATATTCTTTTCTCTTTATCGAGTGAATGAGAAGTCAATCCATTGTCTACTTTCCTGGACTAAAGGACGTGCGTTTTTCAGATACTTGTCTTTTTCTCTGCACGACCGCCCTGTTTCACTTCTGGTTTAAAAAGGGGATAATTACTGATGGCTTATAAAAAGCTTCATTTATTTATTGAGTCACTAAATCTAATTAGGTCTACTCTTCTTAAGGACTCCATGGTAACCCACAGAAAGGGGGGGACTGACACGGAGCGCTGATTATTCCCCCGGCAGGGCGCGTGGCGCGGCCTGCTCAGAAGCGGTCAGCCGGCTGTTCATGGCAGGAGTGTATAAATTAACTAGGGGACTATTTCTGGCTGTGGCGCGGTTGGTTCTGAAGCCTCGGGACCTTTCAATATCTACTGCATTTCCCCCGAACACTTGTATCCTCTGTGGGCCTTCATTACAGACTCACATCTTTGAGCAAAGCTCACCAACCACCCAATTCATTAATGGCGATTTTCAAGTAAGTGGACGAGGACCAACCACGTCAGCCTTTAAGCTGGCAGCGACCGTCGGAAACGTTTCCAAGAGATGACAACATCCGTGTTGATGCGTCAAGTGTGTGGACTTTTGCTGAACCCGGTTTTCTGACCTCAGAGTGAATATGTTGACTGTTTATGGGCAATAGACAGAGCCTGGTATAGAGACAGCGTGAGCGAAGCAAAGTAGATCCCAAGGAAATTCTGTATGTTTAGGGGCATGGATTTTACGTACACAGAAGCCTTCCCAGAGTCCCAGGGCTGCCTTCTATGGATTAAGAAATAAAGAGAAGCTCACAGGTCGGCAGTATCAGATGGATGCTGAGGATTCTCTCTCTTCAGCTTCGTGACTGTGCCATCTGTTGCCATCACCCCGTGATGGGAAAATAGCATCTTAGGAGAGAGGAGCAGAGGAGTCCTCAGTGGTGACTAAGGGTCTGCGACACCCGGCTTCATCATGCGACACACATGTGCTTCCCAGGTGACGGCACACGTGTGCTCCCCTGGTGCTCAGCACGCGTGTCCTGTGCGAGTTGCTTGTGAGTTTTGCTTGTAGCATCCTCAGCCCTTCCACAGAAGGGGGAGGGGAAATCAGGTTTGACGAGTTTAGAAACGTAACCCTTATATAGCAATTACTTTTCCTGCGTGTACATTAATTTTACCTCTAGAAGCCAAGCGGGACTTATTTCTTCAGAGCATTTTTTTATTCCCAGGGGGATTTAGAAAAATATTTCTATTGACTGAAGAGAGAGGAAGGAGAGAGAGAGTGAGAGAGACTTCTGTGATGAGAGAGAGTCATGGACCGGCTGCCTCCTGCACGCCCCCCACTGAGGACCAGGCCAGAGCCCTGGCTCGTGCCCTGATGGACTTGAACCCTGACCTCCTGATTCATAGGCTGACGCTCAACCACTGAGCCACATGGGCGGGCTTCACAGGGGGATCTTTTACAAGATTTTTTAAAACTTTTTGCAAAGACACCACCCTCCCAGCCTGCTTCTCATAGAAAACACTGGAAACAATGAGAATCGAGGGGGCCTCTACTCGGCTGCTTTTCTTCCCTGAAGTTGTTGCAGGAGCCACGGGAGAAAGTGAAAAGCACCTGTTCGATGCAATTTCTGACCAGGGCGATTGGGACCTGGGAGTGATTCCCCTCAAAACAGCCATTTTTGGTGACCCTCACATGTACCCTTTGCTGCCAATGTCTTTTCCTTGGGTAAGAATCCTCGGGCCGCCCTAACTGGTGTGCCTCAGTGGATAGAGCGTTGGCCTGCAGACTGAAGGGTCCCAGGTTCGATTCCAGTCAAGGGCATGTCCCTTGGTTGTGGGCACATCTCCAGTAAGGGGTGTGCAGGAGGCAGCTGATCGATATTTCTCTCTCATCGATGTTTCTAACTCTCCCTCTCCCTTCCTCTCTGTAAAAAATCAATAAAATATATTAAAAATAAAGAATCCTCAGGTCTTGGACCCGGGTTGAGGCAGGAACGCCCCCTGAGTCTAGGACCCCAGGCAGCAGAGCAGTGTCTGTCCAGGTGGTGGGCACAGTGCCCCCAGGCCTCGTCCCTCGGGTATCGGGGCCTGTTGTCGGGGAGGATGTTTGTCCAGTGGCCGGGCTTCCTCTCTGTGTATGGCTCTTCGTGATTCTGTTTTCAGTGGACATTTCCAGCATATTCAGCAGTGGTCGTAGAGTAGCTACGATTCTCCCAGAGGGACAAGGGTGGCTCCTGCCTCCCTGTCTGCTCAGGTCCCTGCTGCCCAGGGTCTGCAAACACACCGACTCCCAAAGCCAAAAGCACGTGTTTTCCCTTCCCAGTCAGATCCGGATCGGGAACCAGAGCCCGTCCCTCACCCACTGCTATTGCTGCTCCCCTGGCCAGTTCCCCTGGGATTCCCAGGACGCTGGGTGGGCCACGTGCGGGAGGGTGCTCACCGGGGAGCCCAGAGGAAACCTGGGGCTTGCAGGGTTCTGTCCTGTGGTTCCCTTTTTTCAAAAGACAGAGATTCAGCACAGGCCACATGCACTGACTTTAACAAGATGCTGTGTGGAAACAGATGGACTTCGAGGAGCACGGTAGGGTCACTCTCTGCTCTATTTTCTGTGCAAAGCAGTGGTTTAATCATCATCTAAGTCACCACAGGATGGCCACTCCCTCCCTGAAACCCAGCAGCTTCCCTCGGAAACAACACAACCCCAGCGACAGGCACTGGTATCTTCAGTTACAAATGGAAATGCCACCTTTTGTTTATTATTATTTTCTTGGCAACAAGCTTCCTCTATTTAGAACCTGCCATTGGCACTTCTGTGGTAACACTTACAGCATCGCACTCTCTTGCAGCTGGTCATTGCATAAAAGTCAGCCCTTCAACCGTGACCCCCGGAGGCTGGGGAACGAGTCATGCCTTTTCTGTTTGTTCATTTTACTTGTTCTCGCCAAATAATAAGTTCTTTTAACAAAACATTTATTTATTATAAACTAGGGGCCCAGTGCACAAATAAGTTTGTGCACTCAGGGGGGTCCCTCAGCCCGGCCTGTGCCCTCTCGCAGTCTGGGACCCCTCAGGGGATGTCCACCTGCTGGCGTGCCTGGCCAGCCTGGGTGAGGGGCTGATGGCAGTTTTCAGGCTGGCCAAGCCCCCCAGTAACGTGCCTCACCCCAGCCGCCCCGTCGCCTGGGCCACACCTGCCTCCATGGCTGCGCTGCTGGCCTCCATCTTGGCTGAGTTAATTTGAATACAGCTGCTCTGATTGGCTGGTGGGCGTGGTTTAGGTGTCCCAGAGAAATGGTTAATTTCAATATTACTCTTTTATTAGAGTAGATGGATTGGGTGACATTGGTCAACATGAACTTAGAGCTTTCAGGTGTGGGTTTCTGTGTTACGAGTTCTGTATATCGACTGGAATACGTGTGAATTTGTGGAAGGAATAAGTTTATGAAATTGGGAAAGAAAAAAACAACCTTGGCATCTCAGTTCCTTTTGGGAGGATGAAACCTCCATTTGCGCCACACGCCTCTGAGCCGTGCACCTGCCTCTGCCTCTGAGCTTTTAGAATATCGGAACTCTGGCCCCTGGCCCTGGCAGCCTCCTTCGCTCAGCCCAGGGAGTTGATATTTTAATAAGAATCCCAGGTATTATTCCTGACGTGGACCGTTGAGACCCCAGCTTTGGGGAAGTCACTGAAGATAGGGAGACAGCGAGGTCAGCAAACAGGTGTTGCCTGTCCCTGGGGTCTGGGTACCTAAAGGCAAACTGAGTGCCATGTAAAAACAGTGATTCCTTTGAAACATGAGCTTGAAATGTAATGGGATTGTGTTAATGTTTTCCCATGAGTATTACCGACTTTTTCTTCACTGAATTCTCTGACGAGGAGGACTTGTCACTGGTCACCAGCAGACGACGATGAGGGTTTATCAGGACACAGCGTCCATCCCTCAGCAGCACGGACAGACAGGCATGTTCAACGCTGCTTGGAACACATCTGTTTCTGAGCTTTAAGTGATCGCGCCCACGGTGAAGAGGACATCGGCCAGTCCTGTTGTGATGGGCATTTCAACAAAAGAGGCTTGCAGTTTAGTATTTGTGAGTGGATCCTAACCCACAGTTCAGTTGTGACCCGCTGAGAAATAGATATTCTAGACATCGGACTAGAGATGTCAGTCAAGCTCATGCGCCGTGGCCATGCAAATAAATAACGCGATGACGGCCAGGTGACGGGAGAACACATCCTGTGTTGGTCCCCTTGCGGCTGGAACGCTGCACTGGCGCCCTGTGTCAGGGCCCTGCAGTGAGTGTACTGACCGTGGGCACTGCGCTCAGCGTCTGTGGGAGGGACAGAGCCCCCGGGTCTCTCCTGCAAACGGGACGGGCCAGGGCTCAGGGGGAACCAGCAAAGCTTGCTGATAACACACAGGGCGTCCATGTGGCCCACGACCAGGAGTGCGCGTTTTCTACTAAATGTGAGAAAAGCTCATAAGACGGTTCACACACCTGGAAGCCACTCACGGCCTCCACGGGCATTTTGGACCGTTGTGTTTTTTCTCAGCACTCGGTGCAGGGCGTCCTCACTCCCAGCCCCGCCTGGCTAGAGTGATTAGCAAGTAAGCAGGAATAGCTCGAGTGGCAGGAACATGGTTCATGAAGTCAGTTCTTCAAACACGGGACTCAGAGCGATTTTACACGGAGACTCGGAGCCCTCATCAGCGATGACTTAGGACAAGGCCTGGTTCTGCCGACGGGGTGACTGGCACCCAGGCTGAGGGCAGGCGTGGGTGGGGGCAGAGGCCACGGAGCAAGGGGCTGAGAGGCAGACACCTGTCCAGGTGCCCTTCTCAGCAAGCGACTCATCAGCGTCCTGGAGGGAGAGGCGGTGCCCAGGGGCATCACCCGATTGGAGCCGTCACCGTGTGTTACTTGTGTCTGTTGGAGCTAGTGTTCAGGTGATACCTCAGCAGCCCATCCTCCATGATCACACTCGTCTGACCTAATAAAAGGGTGATATGCTAATTAGAACCGGAGACCTTCCAGACGTCCTTCCAGAAAAAGCCATGGTGGCGGGGCCGAGGCAGAGGCAGCTAGTGGCCATCAAGTTAGGAGGGGAGGGCAATTGGGGGTGAGCAGGCTGGCAGTTGGGGGCCAGTTTAAGTAACAACATACTTAAAAAATTTTTTTTAAAAAAGAGCCCTAGCTGGTTTGGTTCAGTGGATAGGGCGACAGTCTGGGGACTGAAGGGTCCCAGGTTTGATTCCAGTCAAGGGCATGTACCTTGGTTGCGGGCACATCCCCAGTAGGAGGTGTGCAGGAGGCAGCTGATCGATGTTTCTCTCTCATTGATGTTTCTAACTCTCTATCCCTCTCCCTTCCTCTCTGTAAAAAATCAAATAAAATATATTTTTTAAAAAGTGCATGTTTATTTTAAAAGTTATGTATGTGTCATGGATTGAAGATGATTTTTTTATTGCTACTACATAGCTGTTTTAGTTTTCAATCAAGTTGGATTGATCTATCTAAAATTATAGAATTCTAAAACTTATTTTTATGAGCTACATTGGCTTTAAATTAACTATTTTCCTGCTTAATTTTTTAAAAGAACTTTCTTTGTAAGACAACTGCAAAAATCATCCCTTTCAAACATTCACTCACAGATCATAATTAACGAGAAAATAATGGAAATATGTGGGTAAACTATTGATTTTGTGTTTTTAGTTGGTTTTTTAAAAATCATCAAATGCTACTCAGAATACATTTGTACAAAAAATGGTGGTAACACCATTCTACTCCCAAGCAGCCTACATGCCGGGAGCCTAGACACACAAGGGCATTTTCATGGCGATAAGTTGTGAATTCTTACCTCTGGGGATTTTGCTGTTCTTATTCTTCAAGCCATTTGCTTCCATCATAACCTTCATGATGAATTAATCAGAACAGTGTCAGCCAGTTGTTTGTAGGACTATTGATGTATATATAATCCATATTCCAATAGTGTTGTAAACCATTAGTGGGAAACATTTATACTGTACGTTCTAACATTAATTCATGCAGAATTTGTTGACGTTGGCGCTATGGCACATTGGGCCACACTTAAACGTCAACTTAGCAGTGGCTGAACTTCTTTTTTCACAAAGAAAATCACATCCCAAATAATTTCCTAGATTCCTTTCACCAAGTGATGAGGGCACAGATGACTGCAATTTTATACAAACGCTTCCAAAGAATTGGAAAAGAAATGTCAGTTTATGAGGTCAAGGTCACTTTGGTGCTAAAATAAACACGAGTGGTATGAGAAAGGAAATATCTCAGGCCATGGTCAGCTATGAAGGTGGTGCAAGAATTCTGAACACAATTATTTACAAGTCAAATGCAATGGGGTGTGAGACATGGGGACACAATTGAGTTAGTCCCCCAAACACAAGCAGGTTTAATCCTGGAAAACTATTAGCAGTTCCCACATTTACAGATGGAAGCAGCACGTGGAAGTCACGCGGTCATCCTCACGGGAGCAGAAACGGCCGGTGAGGAATCGCCACGCTCGTGGGATGAAGACATTGGCCAACCAGGACTGAGGAAGCCTCCTTCGGTGATAAATCACTGGTAGGTCAGGCTTGCTGTATAGTCTTTGTAAAAGCGTGTCTATAAATTCCACAGGAAACATCATTCGTCGTAGAAAACCACGATCTTTGTAACAGGATAAGAAAGATCCCCACCATCACCTTTTAAAAATTATTTTTATTGATTTCAAAGAGGAAGGGAGAGGGAGAGGGAGAGAGAAACATCAATGATGAGAGACAATCGTGGATCAGCTGCCTCCTGCACCCCCAACACTGGGGATCGAGCTGGCAACCCGGGCCTGTGCTCTGACAGGGAATCAAACCCTGACCTCCTGTTCATAGGTCACTGATCAACCACAGAGCCACGCCGGCTGGGCAACCATCACCTTTTCTAACACCCTCATGCGGCAGCCCATCCCAGGGCAATAGGGAGATACACAAACACACAAGGAGTTCAGGACTATGGAGGAAGAAATCAAACTGGCCTTACTCATAAAGGATTCGCTGTCTGCCTTGGAAATCCCAAAAGTCATATGCTGATGATTAGAAATAGAAGAAGTTTTAGCAACTGAGCCACAGGTATGTGTTCGTAATTCTGTGCCTCAGTAATAACTTGACAATTACAATTCTAACAGGCGCTTTTCAGATGGCAATGAAACAGACTAGGATGACCTCTTACAATACATTTGTAAGACCATGCCTTCAATGAGCGTCATGTAAAAATCGGAGGGGACGGGAGCATTGCCAGTGGTCTCCTGTAGGAACACTCAGCATGAAAACATGTCAGCAGGCGGCTGTCCCTCATTAAACCCTCCCGAGCCTGGGTTCCTTTCCTCTGTTTACCTGCCTTCCTGCTGGTCTACCTGCCAATACTCATTGCCTCCAGTTCATGAGAATATTTAAATTTCCCCAATTTGCATATCTCCTAGGGTTTGTCTCTGCACATGTTCGCTCTGGTTATTCTCGTCTTCACTTTTCACTGGCACTTTTACTCAGTGCCACATATTTTACCTTCGAATTCTCTCCATGTTTTAGTTAATGTGTTCGTTCTGTATTTATGATTGACTGACTTAGTTGTTTAAGTTTCGGTAAAATATACATGACACAGAATGTGCCATTGACCATTGTTAGGTACATTCACAGCATTAAGTATCATCACCTCCAGAAGTGATTCATCTTGAGAAACTGGAACTCCGTACCCATTGTACACTCTCCTCTGCACAGCCCCTGCCAACAGCCATGCTCCTTTCCATGTCCATGAATGTGACTGCTCTCAACACGTTACATATGTGGAATGACATCGTATTTGTCTCTGTGATGGGCTTATTTCACGTAGCGTAATGTCCTCAAGGTTTACCCCTGTTGCAGCATCTGTCAGCATGTTCTTCCCATTTAAAGGCGGGTAATATTCCATGGATTTCATTATATACTAGAGGCTCAGTGCACAAAATTAGTGCACAGGTAGGGTCCCTAGCCTGGCTGGCAATAAGGGTCGATCTGTGGGGTGACTGGTGGGGCGATGGGGGCAGGGGGCCCGCTGGCACCTGCCTTGGCTGGCCTGGGGCCTGCAGGCTGGGGGCAGCTCCTGCATTGAGTGTCTGCCCCCTGGTGGTCCGTGCATGTCATAGAAACTGGTCATTCTGCCAGTTTTTCGGCTGTTCGGTCGATTTGCATATTAGGCTTTTACTATGTAGGATACTCACCAGCCTTTGCTTACTCATTCATCTGTAGAGGGTCACTGGGGTTGTGTCACTTCTCAGCTGTTGTGAATAATGTTGCTATGAACATGGGCATGCAAATATTGCTTTGTGGTTCTGCCTTTGAATCTTTTGGGGTGTGTACCTCGGAGTGAAATTCCTGGGTCTTATGCTAAGTGTATTTTTAAATTTTTTTGAGAAATTGTCATACTGTTTTCAGTGTCTTCACCCCCCCCCCTCCCCGCAAAGTTATTTCCTGTTTCTGTTGGTCTTTTTGTGGTGTGCTTGGCCCTTCCCTAATGATTACTAATGTTTAGCATCTTTTCATGTGCTTGCTGGCAGTGTCACATGGAGTTTTTAATTGACCTTTTTGTGTATTTCTTGTGTGGGTTTTGTCCCCTCAGGTAGGCTGCAAACTCCTTTCAGTAATGGCTCTAATCCCGGAACCTCTGTACACTCTCTCAGTTTCCACCAGCTAAGAGGTGTTCAGTTAGTCAATGAGGGTGTCAAAAAGGAAGAAAACTGTACTCCAAAGCTTCTTATCAGAGTATTTCTGTACCATCTGAGTAGGTTGCGTGTTAGTGGTGACCCTTATACTGACCTCGGAAGTCACTGACAGACTTCTCCTGATCTCCGCAGAATTTGCATTTACCTCCGAAACCCTCATGGGCTGTGCCTGCCAAGCTCCGTTAGATCTTCCCTCTTGTACACAACCTCTTGGCTTTAAACTGTCAGATCTGCTGAGGACGTCTCACACTCGGATGCTGGTCTTTTGTGAACCGTCCCAGTGATCCAGATGCTTAAAACTCAATGGAATTCTCCTACCCAATGGCCCCCAGGGGTGTCGAACCCTCCCTCGGATGATCCAAAGTTTTCACCTTATTGTTGTCTCCCTATTCCTGGTTTTCCGGATTAGCTCCTCTGCATCCCTACTACCCCATCAGATGGGCAGGAGACAGGCCATGTTCTCACAGTTCCCATACTTTAGCCTGCATTGGTTCAATGTGTTGTTTTTAAAATGTTAAATGCATTGTTTTATTTCTTGAGAAATAAAATGGCCCAAACTCTTGCTCATAGTCCTTCTTTAATACACTTCCTCTTTTTCCACAATCGAGATCCCAGCCCCGACCTCCATGACCTCGATTCTGTGTGCCTTTAAGAGTCTCTGGCTGGTTCATCTATTTGTGGTTGTATCTTGGCTTTGATTTGCTCCAAATACTGCTGCTGCCAAATCCCTCTTCCTGAGGGATGGTGTTTATTATGTAATTTTCTTGAAGAACAACTTACTGGCATCCTTTTATTTGCCTATGGTATGGAGATAGAGATTTCAAATATTTTTAAGGAGTGACATATGGCAGAGATATGAGACAGAGTCTTTAAAGTTCTAGGCTGATAACTTGGACAACATTGTGGAAATCACAGACCAGTTTCCACTTGGTATATGGACTTTATTTGGAATTATTAGAGATATTTATCAACATAATTGGTTCCAGAAAAGGGTACATTTTTGAACCACAGGCTAACTGGTCCTGGCTAACATGGGTTGTAGGAAGAGCTTACTGGGTGAACAGCAGTGGGACTAACCCTCTAGGGTTCCTTCAAATTACGAAATTTACGGAGTCGTGCAAGGATGCCACTTACGCCATCACTCCCACCCCCAACCCAGCATCTCATCTTCCTGCCTTGACCATGCTCAGGGAAAGCCAGGCTCTGCACAGAGTCCTGGGCGCCCTCACTTCCCTAGGACATGCCTTCCTCACTACACCCCCTTCTCCATGTGCACCTGCCACCTACACTGCTTCACTCTCAGATCTTCCCAAACATTTCTCCCAGAGCAGCTTGGACCCGGTTCTATCGCCGACTCCTTACATTCTCTTACACATATTTTCCCACCTTGCTGCGTGTTGCTGCTTGTAATGGCTCAGTTCTGTCATACGTGTGCGGCGTTTCTCCCTCACCACGCTTGTCAGGGTAGCGACTGGCTCTGTATTGCTGTGTCAGCCTCCTCCCACCCCATCGCAGTGAAGCATGGCGCCCCACATGGGCTCATGGGATGGAGAGATGGGGGAGATGTAGCAAAATTCACGATGGAGCATGAGTTATTAATGACTTGTTCGTCAGAGCGGAGTCACGCTTTTAAATAGGTGGGAATGACGAATCCACGCTTGACTTTAACAGTCAGGGGAACACATTTTAAAACAATGCACTTAACAATTATGGACTAACGTGTCAAAACTGTGAGAACACTGTCTGCATCTACACATCTGATGAGGACAGTGGGGTGCGTAGGACTTAATCTGGCAAACCAGGGTAAGTGCAACTAACACCAGCAAGCGGACGTTGGGTATGAGGGTGCAAAGGAAGTAGGGGTCCTTCTCTGGGTGGGCGTCAGGCACTGGTTAAGAGAGACATGTTGAATTTAAGGAGGTTTATTCAGGTAGAGGAGGGAAGAAGTGATATCTCTCTCTCTCGGATAAAAATAGTGGCTTGAAAGCTAAATAGGGAATATGTTCTACTTTTGCTATGGTTATAATCTTGGAATAGAGTATTTAGGAGGTTTGAGGTGTTAACGGTGGAAATTGAAAACAAAGGAAGATGCGTAAAAGAGTGGCACAACTTGTACACGGAGAAGGACACTGAGAGGGCAACGCTTGGCATCCTGTTTATTTGGGATTTAGAAGCAACGGGTAAGACACACACTCACACATTCACACAAGCAGCTCATGGCCTGTCCTGTCTGCATATTCAGTGTGATCAGATTTTTGGTGGGTTTGACAGGCAGAATAGAAATAAGAAAATGAAAAAAAGGCTGCGGAAAAATAACGCATACTATATGGACAGCTGGTTCTTGAAAAAAAAAAATACAACAAAACCTCAAGTGTCCACTTTTGCAGTTGTGAGGTGTTCATTGGACAGCGAGGCGTGCACTGTGAGCCTGGCTGGTACCGAGTATCCGAAATAGCTCCGACCATGGGGAGAGGATGGTTTGCCATGAGCATCCTGACATAGCCCTGCCGCTGACCCCTCTGCAGAGGGCACTGTGCCTTTCATCAGAGGGACTTGTTGCAACAGGCCAGAGCTTAATGGTTTTCGGTATTTTTTGTTTGTATTTAATTATTGGGTAATATGAGTGTGTAGATTATAATAGCAAATAAGCACAAGCAAACCGTCCCCATTCAGTGACCTCTCAACTGCTCACCCTGTTTCCACTCCTGTCCTTCTCAAGTACCCTATGAACAGGAGGCCGAGGGTTAATTAGATGAATCTTAATTAACTTAAACTATAAAACCAAAAACATCAGCTCGCTGACCCCACAAACAGGTCCTCTGTGCTCAGAGTGGGAACCGCTGGGTGAATCTCTCGCTTCAAATGCTCCTGTGGCCCCCGTGCCTCACTGAGACCCAGGGCAGCGTGCGTGGATGCTGGTGTGGTCTCTGTGGGTTCCCCCCTCCTCCCCTCTCCCCACCTTCACCTCCCACAGGCCTGTTCTGAGAAGTCTTCAGGTTCCCCCTTTCATGGCATATGACTCATCTGCCTCCCTTCCCCGGGCTCAGATGTCATCTCCAAGACCCACACAAAGTCCTTTCGCCCCCATCCCATCCCATCCCCACCCACGTGATGACACCTGTGGGTTTGCGTAAAGTCATGTTTGTATGAATGTTTCTATAAATATGCATCTTCCCCACAAGACTGGATGTCCTACGGGGGAAGGAAACATCTCTCTCTTTCCAACAAGGATCCCGGCAAGGAATTAACTTTCTGAAAACCCTTAGAAGACGTTCCTTCTATTAGCAGAGACAACCCAGTGTGCACACCTCTCTGGCTGAAGGGGAGTAGGCGGCTTGATGCCAGGTGGACAGCAAGGACAGGGCGTTGGGTTGGGAAGCCTCTGGAAGTTTCCTGAAATTTCTCATACATTAGCTCATCGCCCTCCTCTGCAGGGGTCTGTGACAAGTCTTGACACTCACGGAAAAGGCGGTTCTAGCTCATTAGTCTCTCCCAGCTTCCCCGTAGCTGAAGGCATTGAGTGATCCAGCCTGCTTTCGTGTTTCTCTGACAACCTCTTAATTACGTTTTGAAATTCCTGTGCAAAATGGAATCCTCAGTTATTAACCTAGGAATCTTTGTTGCCATGAAAAGAGGTGAAAGTTTAAGTCTTGAAAACTCTTGCTTCCTGTTATGTATTACTCTAAGTATTTCTTAAAGATTCCTTTGGGGAGGACCAATCCCAGATGCCAGCAGAACTGCCTTAAATAACACGTGCCATTGGTGGGAGCCGTTCGGAAAGGAGCGAGCATGCATGTGGGAGTGAGGCCAGGGAGAGGGGGTCTGGGCACCACACTGTGCTTCTGCCGTGAAAGTGGCTTTGCTCTGTTATTCACATGCTTATGAATTTTGAAACGTGCGCATGTGTGTTCATATATGTGTGTTCATACATGAGAGTGTGCATGCATACATACATGCACACACACATGTGGTGTGTGTACACATGGTGTGTATGCATGTGTGCGTGTGCATGTGCATACCCTGTGAGCATCCTCCTCCGGGTCGAAGGGTCGAATCACTTCCCCTGCCACTGTCAGGCTGAGAAGTGGAGACGCCATGTATGCACCAGAGAAGGCGTGTCTCCACCTCCATGGGAGGCCCTGTTGCCTGGCCGTCTGCATCATGTCCGTCAGGTCCTGTGGCCACTGTGGGGTGTGTGCGGGGCGTGTGCAGGACGCCCTCCTCTGCTGTCTGCCGAGCAGACTGATGAGGAGCCACCGTTTCCCTGTGGCCTGTGCTTTGAAATCTCTCTTTGTCCAGCCGTCCATCCGCTCACAGCGTCCTCCAGGCGCTCCTCGCAGGAAGGAGCGCCTTCCGTGGACGCCGCAGCCTGGGGAGGTGCCGGCCCCGCATGCGGTGCTGTCATCGGAGCAGAGTGGCGGCAGCTTCCCGATGCCACGCACACGCTCAGTAGCAACAGCAGGACCAGCCCCCGGTCTCTTGTCCATTTTCTCAGTGACACTTCCTAAGGAAATGGGAAAGCCATTCTGCCCCGGAGCGGGGAGCAAGCCCTGGGGGCTCTTGGGGGACATGGGGCTCTTTTTACCCCACTCCCTGTGCCTTCAGGGCCACACGCACGGAGGCCGCCCGTGGCTTGACCTGGTCCCACCTGTGAGCACCGATGTTACAGGGTTACAGGTGCGCCCCCCCTCCCCGCTTAGCTGCACGTGTGAGATTCAGTTCCCGTTACCTGCCATCGGACTCTGAAAAGCTTCAGTGGACAATTCTAGAAACCGGTTCACAGTCGGAGCTGAGGCACCGTCCTCAGCAGGTGTCCTCGGACGACACCCTCCTCCCCCTGGGCCGTGCCGCGTCCCCTGCCCAGCGACCCCGCGCTGCCTGCTCCGTCCCTCTGTCTCACGTCCTGTCCACTGTCCTGCATCTCGGGGCGTGGCTCACATCACCCTGTTTGACCGAGTAACAGCCAAAAGCACAAGAGGGGCCATGCTGGTGACACGGACTCGCCCAGGAGAGGCCCGAGGGTGCGCCCTCCATGTGCAGAGCGGACACAGGCTTATTAGCCACATCCTGGTGAGGAAAACAGATGTGCTGAGAGAGGCCACATTCACACAGCATGTGGAGTACCTGTTTATACCCATTCCTCTTCACTGTTAGTTACTGTTGTTAATCTCTTCGCGTGCCTGATGCAGACATGAAACCTTTTATAAGAATTACCGAGAGTGGGCCTGGGCCTGGTGCTGCCTCCCATTTCAGGCGTCCACTGAGACCTCGGGACATACCCTCATATAAGGGCTGCTGTTGTCCAAGGAGAGGGTCACTAGACACAGGTGATTTTAATGTCAATGACCTGCTCTTGCTTTCTCTTTGTTTGTTTTTTATCTTTATTGTTGAAAGTATACAGATGTCCCTTTTTCTCTCCCGTTGACCCCTTTGTGCCTGCTCTTACTCCCCACCCAAGCCTTCACCACCCCCTGTCTGTGTCTATGGGTGATGCTACATCGTACAAGTTCATTGGTTCAACTCTCCCCCCCGCCCCCCATCCATCCACCCTCCCCTACCTTCACTCTGAGGTTCCATAGCAAAAAAATAGATCCAGCCCTCACTGGTTTGGCTCAGTGGCTAGGGTGTCAGCCCGCAGACTGAAGGGTCCCTGGTTCAATTCCAGTCAAGGGCACATGAGGGGGTTGCAGGCTTGATCCCCAGTAGGGCACGTGCAGGAGGCAGCTGATCAATAATTCTCTCTCCTTATTGATGTTTCTATCTCTATCTCCCTCTGCCTTCCTCTCTGAAATCAATAAAAATATATCAAAAATACATCCAGAAATGTAGACGCTTAGAACAGACTGCTGTACCTCAGAAGAACCTGCCTTGGGGTTAAAATCCATCGATTGGGCCTCTGAGTAATTTAAAGTGGTAACGTCTACAGGGGGGGCAAACGTAGGTTTACGAGAGCGAGTGCATGAAACACAGGGGTTATTCTTATACTATTATTTATGGATGTATTGTCTGCCACACAGACAGCTGTAAACCTACAATTGCCCCGCTCTACCGTAGATGCGTTGTTTGTGCGCCTGTCTCACTTGGAAATGCTTAGGACCTTCCACCTGACAATTGTTTGTAAAGTTGCAATCTATAAACAAGATGCATAACTGGAAAAGGTGTGCAGTCTTTTAGTCCTGTAAGGATTATGAATTCTGGACACAATTCCTTCTCCTTTATTATTTTTCCTATTTCTATCCACGTAAGCACTTCCCCCTCTAACCTCTCAGATGGCCTGATTTACTATGTCCGTTTTCCCTTCCGTATTCACCTACAACCCTGAGTGCACATTTTGAAAATTTAAATTCCAAAGGCAATGCCACGTGTTCTCTGGTGGGTGCTGCACTCAGTTCAGCTGATGGTTACCACATGGAGTGGATGCGGTCCCGTCTCTGCCCTGACAGGACGCTGGGGTGGAGGAGCGGAGGGTTGTAGGACAGGGCAGGCCCCCCTCTCCCCGCCCTCCATGCACCTGAAATCCCCTCGCTGCCCGCCCCCTGGACGATTCCCCTTCCCCATCGGGGCTGCTGGGTTAAGTCACTCCCTAATGCAATGAACTCAAAGTCCCATTATTATCTTCAGAGAAGCTGCCTGTCCTGAGAGATAGGGTGACATCCCTGAGCCTCTGCAGGGACCCAGGTGCTGCACCCATCATGGGGGTGGGGGGGCTCCCCATTTGCTGGCCTTTGAACCTGAGTTTGGTCAACAGTAGACCAAGCCCCTGCATGGCCACTCCTGCTCTCTGTTCTTTATTCTGGATCACAGAGGCATTTCCGAGGACTCACTTTTCCCATCAAATTACTGTCAGTTCATTAAAGAAAACAAAGTAAGTGATTTTTATATTTGTATAAAATACCCATGGAGTATAGATAGTGATTGTCAGAAGTTGGATCATTCCCATACATACATAGAAACATATTTACTTTATTTTCGTTGTTGACACTATTGCAGATGTTCACAAACCCCCTTTGCCCGCCTCCTCCCAGCTTCCAATCCCTTCCCTGCGGCCATCACCACACTGTTGTCCATGTCCATGGGTCATGCATGTGTGTTCTTTGGCTCATCCCTTCACTTCCTTCACCCATTTCCCCTGCCCTCCACTCTGGCAGCTGACAGCCTCTGTTTCCATTTTGTTCATTAGTTTATTTTTTTCTGTAGATTCCACATGTAAGGATTGCATGTGGCACTTGTCTCTCTTGGCTTGTTTCACTCAGCACAATACTCTCCAAGGACTGACTTCTTTACTCCTAATGGTGAAAACATCCAGAGAGTTTGAAACTACATATTTGAGTATTGGGGTGGGATGAGAAGAGCTTACAGCCTTATTGCTGAAAATACTGAAATGAAGAAAAAATTCATAACTATGTACAGTTGCATTCTCTCATCCAACCACACACCTAACCACCATCCATCCATCCATCCACCCACCCACCCATCCATCCATCCATCCATCCACC
>PVJC01021875.1:0-19328 GCA_004026665.1 Murina feae | reverse complement strand
GCTATGTAGGTCACTCAGGGAAAC
The DNA here is from genome assembly GCA_004026665.1 of Murina feae. Classification (NCBI taxonomy): domain Eukaryota; kingdom Metazoa; phylum Chordata; class Mammalia; order Chiroptera; family Vespertilionidae; genus Murina; species Murina feae. Next base: position 19,304 of record PVJC01021875.1, on the reverse strand, counting down.
CTTCACGAGTGGAGCAGCCTGGCTCTTTTTCTGGTTCGATAGCTGGAAATGTGTTGATTTGAGGTCTAGATCTTTGAAACATAGGCCTCAGCAATCAAACACTTATTGTCAGGCACTTGCGGTTACAATAGAAAAAGCTAACCTCAGGCCCTTAGGCTGCCTTATACTAACCTCGTCTCTGCTCACTATTACTAGTATGTTGCCATCGTTGCCTTCCTTTGGAATTCTCTCTCACACTCTACGGAGGAGATGGTTCATGAGTCGCTGCTGAAGGCCAGGGTTGTGTTTCAGGTGGCATTCCTCCTATTAAGCCCTGAGCGCCAGTGTTGTCTCTCTAGCACTATGTTACTGCTATGTTTTGCTTAAGCTTTTTAGCCTCTGATGCTTGAGGCTTGGCTTCCTGGCCATTTACCATATACAACATAGGGATTGGGAAATGCCTGCACGAAAAGCAGTTCGGAATTCTATGCTTCTTCCCCTATAGTTTTGTTTTGTCTATGACCTAAACCTTTCAGATGTAACTTCTAGTCATTATAATTTATACAACTAGTTTATACTTATCAACTCCATTTTTTGCCTATCTCCTCTCCGCAGGCTTCCCAATGTGCTAAACTCCTGATCAGCCTGTATAAATTACCTGCAAATGCCTTGAGTTGCAGATCAGTGAAGAATTTGGGGCTTACCTTAATATGTTTTCCTGTCTCAATAACCTAACCCCTTAAGTCCCACCTGCCTTTGCTGTTCTTTTAACTGTTTCTAACAGTTATTTCTTAATATTATATACATTTTATGATTACTATTTTCAGAAACAGAATTTGTTTCTTGTAAGCTACTCTATAACTATTGGATGGATAAAACAACAAAAAAAGCATTCATTCATGTCTCATCCTCTGAAAACTACCAGATGTATAGTTAAAAAGTGACTGAGCAGGGGGCTATTTTGTTAGCTTATATTCAACACAAAGAGAGCATAACATTTGTAAATATTTTAACAAGTATTATTGAGGGACTACAATGGTACTCAGAGGTTGAAAATTCTTCTAAATGTTGGAGATAGAGAACTGAACAAAACAGGCAATTGTCTGCCAATTAGTACAGTGTAGTGAAATAGGACAGTCACAGGAGAAATAGAAGAAAGATTTTTACTAATTTTTTAGAGAAATTTTGTGAAGTGATTATAAATTCATACTACAAGGCTAAATATATGCTTCCTATAAGAGGAACTGAGAAAAACCCATGACAATCTAGCTATGGGTTCTCATGGGTATCTGCTACAACAATTACAAAGTAGAATCACTACATTTGACTTCTAATTTTTTCTAAATGTAACTGAAATCTAGTAATTTTATTCTGTGTTATGTCACACTTGTATACTTTGATAATGAAAAAAGGGATGAGTGAAAAAGATGAAGAGATTAAGAAATATAAATAGGTGGTTACAGAATAGTCATGGAGATGTAAACTACAACATAAGAAATATAATCAATGATACTATATTAACAAAGTATAGTTCAGATGGGTACTAAGGTTTATGGAGTGACCACTTAAGCTATATGATGTCTGTTACTTGGTTATACATCTGAAACTAATATAATAGTGTGTGTCAACTGTAATTGAAAAAAAATAATAATTTAAAGTAAAAAAAATAAAACTTCTTAACAGGATTCTGAGAAACATGAAGTTGTAATAGTCACTTTTTTCATTTAAATCCATTTGTAATAATATTTCTGGGTATTTTAAAAGAGTTTTTGTTTTATTTTGTAGCTATTTTACCACTAGAGATAAAGTTTCTGTTTTTTATTGTTGACACTATTACAGATGCCCCCATTTTCTCCCTTTGCCCACCTCCACCCAGCCCCTGCCACCCATCCCCTGGCCTTGACCACTCTGTTGTCTGTGTGCATGTTTGTTCTTTGACTACTCTCTTCGCCTTCTTTCATCCAGTCCTCCCAGCCCCCCTCCCCTTGGACCTCTATCAGACTGTTCCTGTATCTATGCCTCTGGCTTTATTTTGTTTGTCAGTTTATTTTGTTCATTAGAGTCCACATATAAGTACGATCGTATGATCATATGGTATTTGTCTTCTTCTAATTGGCTTAGTTTGTTTAGCATGATACCAATTTCCAGGTCCAAGTGCCCAACAGTAGATGAGTAGATAAAAAAGCTATGACTTCTAAGTTTTACTTGCTGGCTTAAATATGGAGTTTGCTCTTTGGATTTTTGTTTTAGGATTCACTCTGTTCACATTAGTTGTTTTCTACTATTATGAATCCAGGTTTCAACTCACATTCAACACTATATGGTCAAATTTCTGGTGAACTAACTGAGCATTGACTTCTGGCTGCACTAGCAAGAGAGCTAACCTCTAATATGATACAGAGAATAAATAAGGCAGAATTTATTTATTTATTTTTTAAATTGATATTTAGAGAGTGGAAGAGAGACAGAGAGAGAAAGACATTGAATGGCTATCTCCTGCACTCAGCCTGACTGGTTATAAGGGATGCTGCTCCAATCAACTAAGCCACACATGCCAGGGCAAGGCAGAATTTCTTAACTTGAGATCCCTGAATCCTTGAGTATCCATTGCATTTGCTTTATGTGGTTGTTAGTTCCATGAAGTATATAAACAATATCCACATTGATATGCATATATTAGTATGTTTACTTTTGGGGGTACATGGCCTGTTTTTTCCATACTCTAGCAGTCAAAATTGTTTATGATAGTAACCCAGCTGTTTTTCATATATCTCCCTCACCCAAACCTAACCAATAGTCAACCATTTTGAATTCTAAATAATGAGTAACTCCAAGTTCTTCCCACTCTCCAATATCTTTGGTGTCGTCATCCAAGTCTAAGCCAGGATTATGACACCAATAGAACACTTTAATAAATGCAATAAGTTCCTTGACGTCAATCCCCAATGAACCCAGGGTATTTCGAATACAAAATGATCATGTGGCTCCTTTCTCTCCTTAAAAGTTTAGTGTTGTTTATGCTATTTTAAAATGCATTTAGAATAATGGAAATTTAAAATAATATTAAATCCGTAGGATCACCCAGCAGTCCATCTAGTGAGACTGTAAAACTGCTTGGCTGATAAAAACAGCTGCTGGAGTCACTTCAAGTCATCGCTCTTCTGCTTACTATGTAATTTTGGGCAAGTGATCTATTCCTCTGTGCCAAGTTTCTTTTTCTATATAATGGGGATAAAGATGTATCTATACAGAATTGCTGTGAAAATTAAGTAGGTTTAAATAACAGATTTAGAATAGTACCTAGGATGCCCCCAATAAATGCCTTAATATATAATAAGTATTGCATGATATAACTCCTGCTTTCATCTTCATATTTATCTCACGTAACATCCCAACATCCTGCCTACCAATCAGATTTAACTCCAGACTTACTGGCCTTTTTACAGCTCTGTAAATACCTTGAGATGATTATTCCTTATTCTTATGCCTACCTGCATTTCATAAGATCTTCACACTTACTGTTCTTTCACTTCAGAAATTTAGTTTCACTGACTGATTTTAGACTTTAGGTTTTATGAATCGTTCTCATCATATCTCATTAAAATATATGATTATAATTATTTTCAATAATTATTGTTGACTTGATTGCTCGCTAAGTTGAATGTCCCATACTAGAATCTTTTGAACAGATTTTCTTCATCTTTCTTTCACCAGCACATATAATATATAGCACATATTAACTACCCAATAGTTTTTGTTGAATTATTATACTGAAAGAACAAAAGAGATCCTGAAATCCCCTAAATCATAAAAACACACAGATATGAGAGAGCTGATGATAATGTATTTTGGGAAATTGAGTTCGAGAATCTGGTGGGACCACTGAGGATTGCTTAGAAGAAATGATACATTTCTAAGGTAAAGACAACTCCCCAAGTTCCGAAAATGAAAAACCGAATAGTTGGGATTAATACCAAGGAAAATTTTGCTAAATAACTATCAAACACAATTTTGTCAAGTATGAACTGTACTAAATATGGGTATTATGTTTAACATAATTAATAGAATGTCCCCCCCCCCGCCCCACACACACACCCTCCTCAGCAAATCTATTGAGAATCCTTCATGTACTTAGTCTTCCTTGTCTGGTTCCCTTTCTACCTGCCAGCACCCCCACAGAGATATTTTTAACCATCCTAAGTTAATTCCTTTCCTCCCAAAGAGTCTCAAAACTATAAGAAACCACAAATAGGCATGTATGCTTTTGAGACTGAAGGTTTGCCAAAGAAAAGTATTCAAGCCAAATCAAACTTGAAACCCTAATGCTTTCACACTTAAAACATTGCAGTTTCATGGTAATGCAATGTCCAAGAAAACCACAACATTAAAAAAATTTTCAACACTTCGTGATGTTAAAGGATAAATAAATGAAACATAACATTTTGATTAAACTGGAAAGCAAATAAAATCAAAGTACAATTTTTATCTTAATTACTTTTTTAATTTAGAAAAATGTTAATATTTTAAGATTAAGTAAAACTAAGATGTAAAACATAATGTACAGTACAGAATTTAAAAACTGATAAATGCTAAAATAAAGTATGCATAAGAAACATTTTAAAGGCTATTTGAAGGAATGACTAATTCAAAGGTAAAAATAAAATTTTTTGTTTGAAATCAAAGTACATAATATAATTAATTTTTCTTTGCAGTCTGTTTTTACTTTATGGTAAACAAAGATTTTCCCAGTTTTTAAAGATATTGTAGAGTTTTTATGTATGCCTTCTTCTCCAATAAGTAGTTTTGAAATTATATAGATGTTCTTTTTTATTGTTGTGTTTCTTTTGATAGTGAGCTTAATATAAAAATGTGTGATCAGAGTGTATTTTATTTTTAAGTTTATTAAGTGCTAACTCTGTGCATCTCATATGCATTAACTCATACCTAAGCAACTTCTACACATGAACTCATTTCTTCTTCAGAACAATACTGTATGATTTATGTATTATTATCAAATTGATTATACATATGGGTGGAAAAAGGCACAGAGATGCTGAATAATTTTTCAACATTTACACAGTTTTCAAGAGCAGGATTGAGATTTAAACCTTGGCAGGTATGAGGTGATATATCATTGTTGTTTTAATTTGCATCTCTCTGATGATTAGTGATGTTGAACACTTTTTCATATGTCTTTTGGCCATTTGTATGTCCTCTTTGGAGAAGTGTCTATTCAGGTCCTCTGCTCATTCATACTCATGTTTATGAATTTAAAACACATATGATCAAACTTGAATCTGTGAGCTTGATCAGAAATAGGCTCCCTAGAATTTCTAGCCATCTGTTTCCCTCTCCATCTAAACTAGTTGGATTCTCATTACAGAGAAACCCTCTTAGCTGGGATCATCAAGTTCTTCCGAACTGCCAGATCTCCTGGATGTCTTTCTGAATTTAACTTATTTTACATAATTGCCATAATTTTAAGGTTATTACTCACTTCTTTCCTGAGTCAATCTCTCTCTCTCTCTCTCTCTCTCTCTCTCTCTCTCTCTCTCTCTCTCTGTCTCTGTCTCTCTCTCTCTCTCCCTCCTTCCCTCCTCTCTCTCTCTCTCACCAATGGCTTCTATGGCATCAAATTAATGGTTCAACTCTATATCCTCAGCTTTTATATATATATATAAACATATATATATACATACATATATACATATTATATATTACATATAATGTATAGTATATATATTTGTGTATGTATATATATATAATATAAATTGAATCCAGAGAGTAAGGGAGAGGGAGAGAGAAATAGACACATCAATGATGAGAGAGAATCATTGATTGGCTACCTCTTGCATGCCCCATACTAGGGATCGAACCCACATCCTGGACATGTGCCCTGACCAGCAATCAAAGCTTTACCTTCTGGGTATAGGTCAACATTCAACCACTGAGCATGCCAGCCAGCTTCTTCAACTTTTTGACATTTCTCTGTATTTCTTCTTTTATTTTAAAAAACCTAAGTATTTTCTATTTTGATGTGGACTTAGAACTACTTAAAGAGTGGCTTTTTTGTTTTTTCTTCTTCGGTACATCTTCTTTATACTCAAGATTTTAACTAACAACCCTATGCTGATTTTTATGTCAGGTATTTATTTCTGGACATAATCTTTATTCTGATTTCTAGAAAAATATTTATGTATGTTACCTAGTGAATAACTACTTGCATATCTCACATGTAACTCAAATCATCATTCACTGGTCTTTCATTCTTCTCAATCATATATCCAGTATTCTTTTTTTTTTAAAAAAAATGTTTTTTATTGATTTCAGAGAGGAAAGGAGAGAGATAGAAACATCAATGATGAGAGAGTATCACTGATCAGCTGCCTCCTGCATACCCCCTACTGGGGACCGAGCCTGCAACCGGGGCATATACCCATGACTGAAATCAAATCCCAGACCTTTCTGTCTGCAGGCTAACATTCTATCCACTGAGTCAAACTGGTTAGGGCTCAATCATATATCCAGTATTCTTTCTGCATTTCCCATCGAATGAAGTAGCAAGTCTCACCTTTTCATCTCGCATAAGATTAAAAAGCTATCTCATTTTGTTCCACTTGTCTTCGTATTGATTTATCTTAAACCCTCATTACCTATCACTTGAGTACTTGTATTAGTGTCCCAAGTAAATTGTGCATTGGATTATATCCCTCAGCACTGCAGCACATTTAATTCACTGAGTTTAAAACACATCTGATTCTTAGAACATATTCCTAGAATCGGGCTCACTGGATCAAACAGCAGTTCCATTTTAACTGTCTGAGGAAATTCCACACTGTTTTCTATAGTGGCTGCACCAGTCTGCATTCTCTCCAGCACAGTACTACGGGTTTTTCCTCCGCATCCTCACCAACACTTGTTTGTTGATTTATTGATGGTAGTCGTTCTGGCCAGTGTGAGGTGATACCTTAGTGTTGTTTTAATTTGCTTTTCTATGATGATTAGTGATGTTGAACATCTTTTCATATGACTCTTGGCCATTTGTATGTCCTCTTTGGAGAAGTGTCTATCCAGGTACTCTGCCCATTTTCTAATTGGATGTTTGTTTTCCTTTTATTGAGTTGTATGAGTACTTTATATATTTTAGAAATTAACCTCTTATCCAATGTATCATTGGTAAATTTGTTCTAAGAATCTGAAACACCAACCAGAAAGAATATATGCACCCTATGCTCATAGCAACATTATTTACAATAGCTAAGATCTAGAAATAGCCCAAGTGCCCATCAGTAGATGAGTGAATAAAAAAGGTTGTGGTCCATTTATTTACACAATGAAATATTGTATGGTCATATAAAAGAAGGAACTCACCTTTTGCCACAGCATGAATGGACCTGGAGATTATTATACCAAGTGAAATAAGCCAGTCAGAGAATGACAAATATCATATGATCTCACTTATATATGAAATCTGATGAACAAAATAAACTGATGAAGAAAATACAACCAGAGACACAGAAATATGGAACAGACTAAGGAATCTCAGAGGGAAGAAGGAGGGGGAATAGTAAGAGATTAACCAAAAAATTTATATGCATATATGTATTGCCCAAGGACACAGACAACAGGGTGGTGAAGGCCTGAGGCATGGTGGGATCTGGGTGGAGGGGGGCAATGGGGCGGGGGTAAAGGGGGACATCCGTAAAACTCTCAACAATAAAGATAAAAAAGTAAAACCCCACAGCTGACAATATCAACACTTTAAACAAATCACTTAAGCTGCTCAAGGTACACCCTCTGTCATATCCTTCCTCACACTTAACTCATTATTTGAACTGTCTCTCTCTTTTTCATGTAGGCACTCACACTCATAACACACACACACACACACACACACACAATCAAGGAGTTAAGTGTTTCATAAATGATGACTTCAGCTGAGATATTTTTATATCTGTACTCTGACATTCCACTGGGCTAAAAACTGTAATTGTCTAATTGAAACATTATCTCCTGAAATCTATAGACATAAATCCCTCTATTTATTTGTAGTCATCTATTTGGAGATCTCTACATCATCTTCACTATATCTTCCCAGGATGACCCATGGCCTGAGAGATACCAGAGAGCTTTAGTCCATCTCCTTGCTAGACTGACATGTATATTAGGAGAAGATACACTCTCTAATCTATAACTCTACAGTATATCACGTTTCCATTTATGTTGTACGTCACTATATTTTAGTGATGCTTCCTGATATGTTAAAATAAGTTATGTTCTCATGCCAACAATGACTATACTGTCTGTTTTTATTGGTTTACTATTTTCTCTAGGGAACTGACCAAGAGTCAGACTTTTGAAATTGCTGTTAAGTGAAAGATAATACTGAGATCTGAGAGAAAATGTTGAAAGTATAAAAGAAAAGCTTTCCTATTTTTATTTTCTATCTCTAGTTCTTAAATCTACTGTTCAAGTTTCTACAAATTGATAATGAAATGTTTTATGATCCTTAATAAGTATTGTCCAAACCAGGAGACTCAAGTGAAGAGTCACTTACGTCCAGAGAGAATTAGTTCATACAAAAGATAAATTCCCTGAAATGTGATTATATATAAAAGTAGACAGAATTTTGGCAAAGAAAATACCTTCTAGAATTCTAGTTTTCATATATTTCAGTTTACGAATCATTTGGGGCCACCAAAGATCCCCAGTGTTGGCTGACATTGAATATTTTTCTTTAAGCAAAATTGACCTGGCTCTACCTCTCTAAGCCTATAATTCTAGAGACTACAAATAATAACGGTGCCACAATTAGAGATTTACCATCTTTAAATCACTTCTGCTGACTCTGATGCATTTTTGATGAATTGGAAGACCACCAACTTTAGCAGCAAACTTATATTTTCCTCCTGCCATATCATTGATAGTTATATGATGTTAAAAGAAATAATCTCTTTCATGGCTTTATTGGGAGCATTAATGTAAATATAGATAGTTTCTGTACATAGAAAATAAATATTTGTTCTCCATTCCCAGTAACAATTCATTTTTCATTTTTCTCAAAGACCTGAGCTCATTGTACTTAACATCTTCTTTATTATTGTTTTCATTTAAAAAAATCTTTATTATTGAAAGTATTACATATATTCTCCTTTCCCCCCATTGACCTCACTCACAACACCCGTGCCTAGAGTAGGGAAAATCAAAAGATATTTTTTCATGTTCCATTGGAAATCTTTTATTGTATTGAAATGATATCTTGACTGCTAGTAATCGTGAGGGAAATCACTTTGTTCCATAAGCCTAAAATTTAGTTTGTAAACACACACACACACACACACACACACACTTATTTGATTGTTTTATTTTATTAATTCAGATTACAGAATGGTTAAATATAGCCAAATAATTACCTCATGAAAAAATAATGAGTCTTAAAAATACTTTTTAATCTTCACTTCTGATTAAATGCTAAAAGAGGAAATGAAGCTGATATATCTTATCTTAGAAGTAAAGGCTCTATTCAGCCTTGGCCAATGTACTCAGTGGTTAGAATGATGGTCAGTGCACTGAAGAGTCATGGGTTCAACTCCTGGTCTAAAGCATGTGCCTGAGTTGAAGGTTCAATCTCCAGCCCTCAATAGGGGATGTATGGGAGGCAACCAATGGATGTGTCTCTCTCAGACCAATGTTTCTCTCTCTCTCTCCTCCCTCCCTTCCACTCTCTGTAATAATCAGTGGAAAAAAATATCCTTAGGTGAGAACTGACAATTCATAAAGATGCCTTTCATGTAGATGCCTCATGGATATATGTGTGTGTGTGTGTGTGTGTGTGTGTGTGTGTGTGTGTGTGTGTGTGTATATATATATATATATATATATATATATATATATGCATTTTCTGTAAGACAGGTATTTTTATTAATTTTTCCTATACTTGTCTCATGTTTACTGAATGTATTTCCTAGTGTAAGAACATGACCTGAAGCTTAACAAACTAATTTGGATAATGCAACCTGGATAAATGCTTGTCTACACTGCACATACCTAGTAAGTCATCAATTATCACATACTATCTGGCCTGGTCTGTATGTAATTTTAATTAGTCTTAAAGCCTATCTAAATAGTGAGCAAAAAGACCACATCATCTTGGTTCTAGTTTAAACTTCAAACTTCAGATTCATTCCCATCCTGACACCCAGACCCTCTCCCATACAAACACAAAGAATTTATTAGAAATGGCCATTAAGTCAGTTGCATTAGAACTGGCTTAATTCTGTAGTCAGCACTCCAAAGTAGCTAGTGGCCTCACAGCAGGCCACCTGGAGCTCTTGAAACATGACAGGTAAGGAATGGGTAGAGAATGTCTAAGAACAGGGCCAATTCCTATTCTTTAGTAGAATTAGTAATTTATTGAGAAGTTAGTGATTAGATTTTTTTTTGTTGCTCTTTGATCCTAATATGTATATTTTTCTGATTGCCTTAAAATTGTCTTGACCCAGAGAACCGATGCTGTTGTAATAGCCTGGCTATTATTTAATAGGAAAGGAGAAAAGGGAAGACCAAACAGATGCGTGCCCAGCAAGGTCTGAGTGAGGGGGGAAGGTTCCTACCTACCTGCCCATCAATCACACCTGGAAACAAATGGGTAGCCAGAATGGGCATGGCCACAGCAAACCTGAATATTTAAAATTTCCAAACAATGAAAATTCCCCCCGCCCCCCCCCCCCCCCTCTCTCTCTCTCTCTCTCTCTCTCTCTCTCTCTCTCTCTCTCTCTCTCATACACACACACACACACACACACACACACGTTCATGTACCATGCTAGGCCCTCTTGAGACTCCTGTTGCAGGAGGCCCAGCTTCCCTGCGCCCACGTGGCTCATGGCCAAGTGGGACTCGCACTGTAGACTAATGGGCTTTAATCTGGCCTGAATGCTGAACCACACCTGATTGAAACATGGAACGGAAGCTCTGGACACTGGCCCTGCCTCTGGCCTTGCTGAATTCTCTTTTTTAGGACTAGCTTGGGGAAGATGGGACTCTGGAACTTAAGAAATGTAACTTCACACAAATAAAGCTTTTTTCCACATCCCACCATCCTTTGCAGGGGGTAAGAGGAGGGTCTGAAAATGCTAATTTCAGTGGCACCCCAAGAACCTCAAGTCCACTCTTGTCTGGGATATCTGGCCCATTAATTCCAGATATGAGCAAAATCAAATGAGCAAAATGAAGTTGTTTTTATTATTGAGATTTAGTGATACTGTTATCATCATAACTAGTTAGTATTAATAAAGAAAAGAAAATAAAGGGAAGTCAGACATTGTATGATCACCTGGGAAACTTCACCAGAAAGCTACAGCTTCGCATAGCATTGTTCCTCCAAGGGATTAACATCCCTCCCTTCCCCCAACTGGTACTATTTTATTGGGGGTAAAGGCAGAGACAGTCTCAGGCACAATAGAAGTCGGGGTGATGCAGAGGAAGTGGTTGTCTATCAGTCTAACCTGGGGAACAGTAGATTGGCTAGTGGGTGGAATTCATCCAAGAAGCACATGAAATATTGCAAAGCTAATTGGTTAGTTTGAAGAAGCTCCTGGTTAAAACTTCAGACAAAGGAACTCTCTCTCTCTCTTGTTCTCTCTTGTTCCGTGATCCACACTGGTCCATCCATTCATGTGTTCTCTCTCAATAGCCATGTGGTCTTAGCAGCTGCATGGCCCATGCCCACGCACACTCCACACACGGGATGCTGAACTGGACTGTATTTTAATATGGAGCAGAAACTATGGGCAGTGGCCTTTATTTTGGCCTTGCTGAATACATGTTTAGACTTCTTCTATGATAGGTTGGACAGAGAGGGGACCTTGGACGGGAACCTCCTTAATTTTACATCATCAATAAAGCTTTCCACAAAACCCCATCCTCTTATGGGGCCTCAGGAAATTCTTTTCCTAAAGACACTCCGAGAACTCTACTTCTACCAATAATAATAATACTATTAAAAAATAGAAAGCCAGAAGATAATTTGGGAGTAGAACCCAAATCTGGGAAGTTACATTAAAACAAACAAACAAAACCCCACTATGACATACTGGTTTGGGGGTCAAATATATGGAAACGTGCCACTCCTTGAAGAGCCTGTCGATGGAGGGTTGAAAGGAATTGAGGAAAATGTGTTGGAAGCTTAAGGGAAGGGGACTTTGATCTTTGACTGTCTTTCTAGTCTGCAAGAGAGCCTCAATGTGAAAAAGACAGCAAGAAAACATCAAATCCAGAACCCTGCTAGGAAAGCATGGCCTCATGGGAAAAAACAAAGCCAAGGTTGAGAGACAGATTCTTTGCTGAATTCCCCAAATGACTTAAGGTACTCTCTCAGAGATTTTTCAGAAAGACCAAGGCCTTCAAAGCATCTTAGGGGTAGGTCTTGCACATACTATTAAATCATAGAATTTCTAAGAATCGCTGGATTTTGTCATACAACAGGCTCAGAGTTATGGAACCTACAGTAGTGAAAGGCTTAAGTAGAAAATATTTGTAGTCATTGCTTTTGTTTAATGAATTGAATTGCAAATTATGCATTTAAAAAGACTATGTTTTTAAAGGAATTATATCAGCCTGCACAGAAAGGGATAGAGATACAGCATAAAATAAAAAAGTAGTCTTTTCTCTACTTTTTAAAAATTGAGATATAATTGACATATATCAGTTTCAAGTGTGCAGCATATTGATTCAGTATATAAACACTTCAAAATAATCACCACAATAAGTTTAGTTAACATCCATCACGACACGTGATTACTTTTTCCTTGTGATGAGAATTTTTGAGATCTATTTTAAAATCTACTTTTGAAAATGTGTCTGTTCAGATAATACTATTGTGATAGTTAATTTTATGTGTCAACTAGACTGGGCTAAGAGATGCTCAGATAGCTAGTAAAACATTATTTGAGAGTGGGTCTGTGAGAGTGTCTTTGGAAGAGATTAGCATTTGAAATTTCTCTTTTTAAAATTTTTTTATTGTTTTTTGTTTTTGTTTGTTTTTGTTTTTTTGTTTTTTTTTTGTTTTAGAGAGAAGAAGGGAAAAGGAGAAACATCAATTGGTTGCCTCCCACTGGGGATATAGCCTGACCAGGAATGGAAATGGCGACCTTTCGGTGTAAGGACCAATGATGCTCTACCAACTAAACAAGCCAGGGCAAGAGATTAGCATTGGAATTAGAGTGAGTAAAGAGAGTACTATTACCAAAGTCCTTGGGCATCAGCTAATATGTTTATGATCTAAATAGAACAAAAACCTGGCTAGCCTGAATGGCTCAGATTGCTGCGTGAAGCCTTGCACCAAAAGGGTGCTGATTTGGTTCCATGTCTTCATGTCTGACATGACTGGGTAGGAATGGAAGGTAACTGATCCATCTCTCTCTCTCTCTCTCTCTCTCTCTCTCTCTCTCTCTCTCTCTCTCTCTCTCCCCTGAGGGTAAGGATTTAAACAAATAGAACAAAACATTGGAGAAAGGGTGAATTCACTCTCTCTACTTTAGCTGAAAACATCCATCTTCTCCTGCCTTTGAACATTGGTGCTCCTACTTCTGGGTTGTTTTTCTTTTTACCTCAGGACAGAACATTACACTACTGCCTCCGCCCCCATCCCGCCTCCCCATTCTCTCGCCTTCAGACTTAGATTAAATCATACCACTATTTTCCTGGTTTTTCAGTTTGCAGATGGCAGATTATGAGATTTCCCTGCCTTCATAATTGCTTCCTATCTATCTATCTATCTATCTATCTATCTATCTATCTATCTATCTATCATCTATCATCTCTACCTCTATCATCTCTACCATCTTTATCTCCTTGTAATCCTGTTTCTCTGGAGATTTCTGACTACTATACCTATGCTGTCTCACCACTGAAGGTTGGATGTGGTGGTGGTGGCAAGGAGCAGGGGCAAATCAAGAGGAACTATAACCAAAGCCTTGAACCCGAGGAGTTTCATCTGTATCTCTACTAGATGTAAATGATGGCATTCTTGGCCATGAACTATATGGTCACTAGGTCAGACTTTTGGAGTGTCTTGAAAGGGAAGGAGTGCATTTGCTTTTGGGAGATATTCAATAACTATAGTCAGAAGGCATACTGGCATAATTTTAAAAGATGGCAGCAAATTCTCTGACACTTCTCCCATAAACCGAGTGGGCTATGACAGCTGTGACCAACAGAGTCTGGCAGGAGAAATGCTTTGTGACTTTTGAGGCTGGTATAAAGCTCAAGAACCATTATAACACCTTACTTTTGGAATTCTGAACTATTTGGCCCATTTTTATACAGGGAGAATACTTCACATTAACTTTTGCCTGATGTTACTATTTTATATTATTAACTAGCTTTCTATTTTTCTTAAAGTTCTGATAATATTCATATTCATTATCAATTGATACATATTTACAGTTGACTAATTCTTCCCAGTGTAGAGTGTCACATACATTAACATGAGAATATATTTTTAAAATAATTATTTTTGCTCTTTCTGGAAGTAGGTAATAGGGTAAAGTGTTGTAGAGGAGAAAGAAGTATAAATGAGGTTAAAAAGAACCTAGGCCAAATCTACATTTCAAGGAAATAAGCTCCCATGATTTCCCTTAAAAGGTAGAGAATATAAGATAATATAATATGATGAATATGCCAAAATCACTACTAAATGACTGATAGTTTTACTAATTTATCCTTATTTTCTCCAAATTTGCCAAAGTATAGGTATAAATCAGTAACTGAGGAGATTGGTCATAAAGTGAGAGTCTATTGTTTATCAAGTTCTCAATTATGCTTTTGAGTTTTTGTTTGGACCTCATTAATTTTAGGGACCACTATATTGTTTAGTCGATGGCTTCTGATATATTGACTTACAAATAATTCTTTGTGAAAAAAGTAATAGGGACTTAAGTTTTCACATATTTCCATTAATTTAGGTAGTAGAGGTTTATTAAATGAATTTCAAAGACAAGTGTTTTGATTTTATGGGACCTCGTTTTTTATCGACTAACACTGAGTTGCTGTAAGAGGTTTTAATTTCTTTAAAGTTACACAATGTTATGACTCAAGATCTTCTGATTTGATTGCTCAGCATTAGTCACCATCAGATGTAGAGCTCAGTAATTTCCCATAGGTCCATGAAGTCGTTTATGAAAGGAAACTATTGTTTACAAATTCATCATAATCTTTTTTGTACTGTATATTTAAGCAACAGCTTTCTAAATTTAGTATAAAGGAAAATGATGTCACACGTTTCCTCTTTTTGAAATTCCTAAAATTAAGTTATTTTCATTTTCATAGAGCATGGAACATTGATTTTCAACATCTGTGTACTTTGGAGATTATTTAATAATTCAAATAATCATGAAATGTAACTACATTTATAACTACAAAATATCAATTGGATCCCCTTTTCTGATTTAAAAAGCACAGACATGAGAATAAGTGAAAATTATATTGATAGATTAAAAAGTCCTAAAATTTATCTCAACTTATTCCTAGGTGCATATGAAATACGAAAAGCAAACATTCTAAGAAAAATATTGATTCACAGGAGAGCAACTTTACATTCACAAGTCCCAAGATTATTAAAAATAACAATAGCTACAATAATTTGTTAATAAAAACACAATATAAAAACAGCTCTATTGTGACATCAACAACACAAAAGGGTTGAAGACTGAAAGAGTTTTTTATGTGATTGAAAATTGTTATTAGTGTAAAATAAACTGATATATCTATAAAATCTTTTATTTAAGCCTCATGATTACCACAAAGCTAAAATGTATAGTATATTTAAAACAGATAAACAGAAGAAAAAATAAAATTATATTAGTACACAAAATATCAGTTCACAAAGAAAAGCACAAGAGTGGGAGATAGGAAAAGAAAACTATAACTCCCTCCTATAAAAACAAAAACAAATGAACAAAATAGAAAACAACAGGATAACATTAGTAAGTCCATATATATAAATATATAAATATATAAATATTTACTCTAAATGTAAATGAGTTAAGTCCTGCAATTAAAACATAAATTCTGCAATTAAAACAACAACATAGCTTTAGCCGGTTTGGCTCAGTGGATAGAGCATCTGCCTACAGACTGAAGGGTCCCAGGTTCAATTCCAGTCAAGGGTACATGCCAGAGTTTCGGGCTGAATCCTCAGTGAGGGGGTGGGAAGGAGGCAGCTGATCAATAATTCTCTCTCATCATTGATATTTCTATCTCTCTATCCCTCTCCCTTCCTCTCTAAAATCAATACAAATATATTTAAGAAAAAACACACATAAAGACCTTGGATGGATAAAAAATAAATAAAAAGAACCAACTATATGCTGCCATAGGAAACTTATTTAGCTTTAGGGACACAAAATCAGTAATTAGAGACAAAGAAAGTCATTATACAATGTTATAAGAGTCAATTTGTCAAGAAAATATAAAAATTATAAGTGTACTGCACCCAATATTAGGGAACCTAAATATTAAGCAAATACTAGCATCTCTAAAGAGAGATAAAGACAACAATAACTACTTTCAACAATGGGTAGATAGATCATGTAGACAGAAGATCAACAAGAAACCCTTGAGCTTGATCTGTACATTAGACCAAATAAATCTAACATACATAAAACATTCTATCCCAGCAGCAGAATACAGATTCTTCTCTGGTTCACATGGAACATCCTCCAAGATAGATAATACGATAGCCCACAACATTTTCCTTCACAAATTTTAGAAGGCTGATACCATATCCAACCACAATGGTCTGTAACTAGAAGTCAATAACAGAAGAAAGCTTAAAAATTCACAACTATGTGGAAATTGAACAGCATACTCCTGAACAATCAATGGGTGAAAGAAATAACCAAAAGGGAAATTATCTATTTAGTTTTAGTGAAACAAGGAGATATTCTTCTCTGTTATTTTCCCATCAAAATTCCCATTATATATAATATATAATATTGAGGTAATATATTACTTATTATAAGGGTTATATTTCCTATTCATCACTGTAATTTACAAAGAGAACAAAATAGTGTCAGTAAAGAAAGATATGCATGAACAAGTATTGCTTTTTTCCTAGGTAACACCAGATAATACCTGAAACTCTGCTGCTGAAAAAAAGTGCCTTTTAATTTATTCAGCCAATAGCCAATGCCTGTGGCTCATTCAAATAATCTCTGACTATTCCACATTAGAATGTCAGGGCCCCATTCAGCTCTGTGATCTGAAGAAGTAAGTTTTTCCCCAGTCATATCAAATTGGGAAAGCCACTGGATGGGTGCTGGGATAGGGCCAAGATCTCAGTGTTCTTTTCCTACAGTGGAATCTAGGAGAACTCAGTTTATTCCCCAAAAGTAGGCACTATGAGACCAATATCCTATAACTAATGCCAAAATGATCATATATTGGTTGGCAAAAACCTAAGTAGTTAACATAGAATGAGTAGGTATTAGGAACATGACCTTTGTTTGATGATCTTGAAATTATATTAGGGATTCAATGGCAGAAGAGAATAAGCAATATATATATATATATATATATATATATATATATATATATATATAATGTAAATATCAATGTTATCTGGAAATAAAATATGAATAGAATATTTTAGACAAAGAATGACATATTAAAGATACTTAGAAGTGGGAAGACTTAGGGGGAAAAACAAACAATGGTTCTTGCTTTAATCTAATGACTATCATAAACATCAATATTTATTTTAGCATTTTTATGTCTTTTTTAAAAGTTTTATATTTTTAAAATAACATTTGTATGTCATAGTGCTCAGTCTATGGAAGTATTATGTTCTGGCTGCTACAGATTACACTCTTTCAGAGGAAAAATAATAATTACAATTTTGCTGCTGAAAACAGTATGTAGGTTTCTTTTTAACTCATTTAAATACTTAAGATAGGAAAAATAATTAAAGCTTCCTTTGGTCTTTCAAGAAGCTCTTACAAATCATAGAGTTAAACTATAATAGCAAAGTTAAGAATAGTGTGGTTAAGGACAATAACATATTTTATGAATTGAAACTCCTAGTTTCTTAAAACAAATTTATACTCTTGCCAAGATCTTTTATACTGTCATACATGCATTAGTTTGCTTTTGAAGAAATAAGAAAATCTTTTTTTCTGTTATTTTCATATGATATTTAAAATTCCTGTTATTTTTCTCAACCTACCAATTGCCAGTAAATTTGATAAAGAGCTTCTACATAACACTCATTTTGATAAGAAGTCCTTAAATATCCATAGAAGTTAACACACATTTTGATGAGTAGTTCTTAAATATCTGTAGTAGCTATTGACGCAACATCCAGAAGCTATGCTGTCATTCTGAATACATCCACCTGACTTATCACTTAAAAGTAAGATAGTTCCCTTGGATCAAATACATACACATGGTACATATACCTACGGTACACATTAGAGGGGAAAATTTTTGTCTTAAAGAGCCAACCTGTTTAGAATGCAAAATTATCTTTTAAAAATTCTTATGGAAACACAGCTTTCACTGAAGTTTTGTCTACACTGGTAATCATTTTCTATGAGATTTGCCAACGTTCACTGTCTATCCCCACTGGAAAGAAAAAAAAAATGGATGTTTTCCATCTGCAGCAAAGTAGAGTCAAAACAAACGTATTTAAATTGGAAACACTTGTGGCTGAAAGAGCTGTTCTCCATGAAAACATCTGGTTGTACTTTTAAGCCATTGCCAAATAAAGGCAAGCTGGAAAATCTATTTTGTGCCACACATGGTCACCCATATATATGTAGCTGGCCTGAAACTGTTTTCATCTGAGGTCAGCACTCTTTTTTAGGAAGGGGAGTACAGATTTGTGAGTGTTCAGTGATTTCTAACAATGCTGCTGGAGTGGCCATGGAGGTTTGAACATGTCTGCTTTCTTCCAGACAAGGAACAGAATGTGACAGATAGTGACTTTGATAGTTTTCAGGTAGACAATGCAAGGACTGAAATAATGATGGTTGTGGAACAGATCAAATAGCTACTTGTGAGCAAAGTCTGCTTATGGTTTCGGTTTCTGTTCGCTTTGGTTTTGTTTTGTTTTTTTCTTATGTACACTGACTCTAAAGGATAATCAACTGAAAAGATGTGAAAGAGTTAGAATTTCAGACTACATCATTTGGTTAACTAAGTTTATTTCTTAGTGCAAGTAACCCCAAAATACCAGTGCCTTCACACAACAGACGTTCCTCTCTCGGTGAAGCCCAATGCTGGTGTTTTTGCTAGGGGAGCAGCTTTCCACATTGTCTTTCAGG